>JAUEJJ010000046.1:11399806-11422959 GCA_032164275.1 Synergus coniferae
ACAAATGTCTTATAATTATGTACGTTATAAGAAGATAAAATTATTTAAATTGCAGAGATCGAATAGTTTGCTCTTATTGATTATAGTAATTTATATTGATGAATTTAATTTGTGAAATGAAATTTTTTTTTAAATTTCCCGTCATAGTAACTTTAAAATATATAATCTGAACATAACAGAATTAGAGTTTTTTCAAACTGATGGTTTTCAAATTCCATCAGCCTTTTAACTGATCAAATTGAAAATCGAATTAATTCAAGTTTGAATTGCGCGCGTAAAGTTTTGACCAATAGGAGAATTTCTCCACCAGTAAGTCAAAAAGATGCGCGCGCAGGGCCACTTGGAGAGCACGCACTGAATGAAATGCAATCAACTGAATCCACGAGTCGTGCGTCCAAGGTTGTGTCATTTTTGTAGTGATGTGGAAAGATTTTGTAATAGAAATATGACGAAAATTACCCCATTAATGATATTTCCCCTTTCACTGATTGTTATTATAAATACCCTTATATCACCTGGTGCAGCACTAATTTCGGATAAGCGGTTATGTTATGATGAAAAGTGTTCTGGTAATTGAAGCCATACTTTAGCTTTTAATGAGGAATCAAGTTGACAGCATATTTTTATTTATCTGTTCTATATTATATTCTGACGTCTTCTTTAACAGAACCCGTTTCCTTGGCGAAGACGTTGATGAAATACTATTCCAATGACAAAGGTATACTTTCCTTCAATGCCAATGTCGACGTTAAGATTCTCAGTAAGGGTGCAGGTAGACGACCAGATCTCTGGGGAGTCCAGGTAGGAATTATCCTAATTACTATTAAAAAACCCTTTGATTTTACAAGTGAATGTCTAGAGAAATTGGAAAAAAGTATTTGATCTGTAGACACCAATTTCAGAGAAGTTTATCCAAGGGATGTTATTTTCTTATTTTTAGATCCAAGGTTTCCTTTAGAAAGTTAAACGGACATTTGTTGCTCTTATTAAATAATATGAAACCTGTAGCTTAATGAGATAAGATAAATAATCCTTTGCAGAGAAAGTACATTATTGGAATGTTTTATTTAATTCTGAATGTCTTAAAATATTCACTATCTATTGTCAAGAAGGTCTCCAATTTTTGGGAAATCAATTTTTTTTGCAGATACTTAATAAAAGAGGATACGCTCCAAAAAACCTACTAAGGGAATACAAAATTCTAAAATCAGATTTGTCCTATGAAGTGCCTACAGAATTAGAAACCGAGGAAATTCCAAAGGTTGAAAATACTCAAAAAGCAGAGGAAATTACAACGAAAGAAGAAACTCTAGAAAACAGTGTTGAAGCCCCAGTGGTCGATTCTAATAAAATTTCAGAAGAGTCGACAATAAATTCTGCAGACAATAAAGCTGAGGAGAAGTCTGAAAAATTAGTAATTGATTCATCTGATAAAAACATAGTGCATTCAGTACCGGTTTTGGAAAATGTATCCCCATCTTATGAAATCGTAGATGGTACCACAATTCACTTGGGGTCAAGTGAACCTCCTTCGGATTATTCATCACAAGTAGTCGAGGATCCATTGCAGGATCAGGAGCCTGTTCTAAGTGTTCATCCCCATCCTAGTTTAGTTTCTTCAACCTTGTCTTTCGTATCTAAAGTTTTCGATAAAGTAGCGGAAGGGTTTGATAAGGCGGAAGGGGAAAAAAATGAAGTTAATATTGGATCTGAAAATGAGCCTAGTAGTGAAACTAGTGAAGAAGAGAAAGAAGCAAATGCTGTCAAAAATGAAGGTTTGAATGATGAATCGAAAGAAGAAGAAATTGATAAAAAGGATAAAGATGTGGGTGATGAAAAGATTCTTTCAAAAGGTGAAAATGAAGTTAAACTAGAGACAGAAAAATTGAAAGATGAAAAGAAGGTTTTTGAGATTGATGAAGAAAATAATAGATCAGAAGAAATTGATGAGGAAGAAGATGACGAAGACGGTAATGAAGATGATGACGAAGAAGATGAAGAAGAAGAAGAGGAAAAGCTTCCTGAAACTCTAGTAAATTCTCCAGAGTCTGAAGTAAAAATTGAATCTAAACCTGATTCATTGAAAAATTCTGAATCAGAGAATGAAATCAATTTTCAAGTTAACATCAACAATAACGAGATTAAAACTGAGAATGTAAATTCGCTGAACGTTCAAGATTCTTCAGTTGAAGATAAAATTCCATCAGAAACAGCTCCTCTTCCAGAAGAAAAAGCTACTTTGGACACTTGGAATATTTTGGAGAAGACAGTATCTGACCAAGTGCCTTTACCTGATACTAAGGTCGAGGAAGAAATCTTAAGATTAAAGGATAATGTTACAAATTTAGAAGAAAAACCAGAAAGCAGAGGTGATAATATAATTGTTAATGAAGAAGGTGTAAAAGCCGAAATTTTAGTACCAGAGGCTCAACATTTAGGGGAAATCAAAAACACAAGTGAAACTGAGCAAGATCCTTTGATCAATAAAGTTCAGGAATCTGAATCAGCTGAGATTTCATCAAATACTTCTGAATCGATTAGTGAGATTAAGAATTTAAATATTGTAGATAGCAATTATAATCTTAATAATGTGAGTGAAATAAGTCCTGAAGGTTTCCAAACATTAAAAATTGAAGATTTCATTCAGGAGGAGGTCGATTCTATTGGAAATAATGTTGATTCTAGAGGAAATGATATCGTATCTAGTGAGAATGATATTTTTAATCATAATGATATCGTTTCAACTTTAAAGGACGGTAGCTCCACTCTCGAAAATTTGGAACCGCACTTTCATGAAGAAGTGGAGTCGCTCTCTGGTCAGCGAATTTTAGAAGCTGAGCAGGTTTCGAGTTTTCATGAATTCCCTAGCAATCGGAATTTGTTGAATATAAATGAGGGGCCACAATATGATTCACGTAAGCATGAAATTCAATTTTTTTCAACTTTTAATTCTTTAAGAATCATTTAAATCTAAACATATAAATTTTCTTACAGAAGAAGCTCAGATTGATCAAATACCAAACAATGAAATTGATCACATTGACATTCCATCCACGCCCTTAAGTGAAGAAAATACAAGTAGCGAAGAAAAACCACCAATTGAAGGCCTATTTGAAAAACCAGACTTAGAGAAACAGTCTAACATGCTTCCCCCTTCTAGTACGTTCAATATAAATACAGAATATTAAATTTAAAATACTTTTAAATATCTCTAATACAAAGTAATGATATCGAGCTTCTTATTTTTACAGTACTGCCTCCTGAAGTATGTGAAAAAGACCTCAGTTCCAAAGTAAGTTGATATCGATCTTCTTATTGTAACTATTTATGAATCACAAAGCATAGTTGATTTTGCTAAATCAGTTCACTAGCTATGAATAATTAATTCATGATCACTAAGCAATTCTCTGTTTGCAGGAAAATGTTTATCAGAAAAACGATAACGCTGTTACGTACGCTATCGACATGGGAAGAAATTATTGGGAATTTTTAGCCTATCTTGTGATAACTTCTGTTACTATTCTCATCTTCTCTCTCGGTTTTTATTACATCGAGGTCAGTACTCAATTCAATTTAATTGATGCATTAATTTCTTAAATTAAAAAATTTTAATATTCAAAAATATACTAAATATTTTCTTTGCTTCACAGAATGCAAGACGAGATAGTCAACTCATCGCGAAAATAAATATACTCGAGAAGGAGTTGATGATATCAACAAAAGAATGCGTTTTGCTGAATGAAAATTTGTCTTCTACTAAAACCAAGGTTTTATTAGAATATTTATTTACAATACTTTCATTATATATTTCGATCTTTATATTTTCTATGTAACTTAATATTTAATTTATTTAGCTTGATTCCATTGAGGACGAATCATTTGGATCCAATGAAATGGTTGCATCACTCAAAGCAGAGTTAGAAGCTTCACAGGTAAACATTGTCACAGTAAACATATTGTAAATGTAATTTAATTATATTAATACATTTTAAAAATTTTATTTAATTATACATCTGTACATTATCATTGTATATTTCTTTAAATCTAGAATGCAAAACTAGATTTGGAAGATCAAGTGGTATCTTTAGAAAAAGAATTGGAATCTGCAACAGAAGTAGGATTGGAACTGGAAAAAATGTTGCGTGAATTCCTTTCTTCAAATAGTGAGGATAATCCTCTGGCTCAGTCTATTGAATATTTACAAGCTCGTCTCAATGATCAACAGGCTGAGAAGGAAGCTTTGACGAATGCTTTGAATCTAAAGAAGCAAGAGGTAATAAGCAATATTTTAAAATTAGCATATTGTAGGTTATTCCATAGAGCGTTAATATTTATTTCTATTTCTCCTTTTCCTACTTAACGCAGCATGAATTTGTAAAGCTTGAGGTAGGAAATTATGTTATCTTTAGTTGGGTTTCCTTTGTATGAAGGTATTTAAATGTACGCAATTATGCATGTCTACAAAAAGTTTTGTTTTTACAGAAGGAAAGCTTATTATCAGATTTGGTTTCTTCCACGAAAAAGTGTGAGGAACTCGAAATCGATGTTAGGAAATTAGAAGAAGAACTCAAGACTCAGGGGAGTTTGAAAATCTATATGGAACAGACTTTGGAAGACAAATTGCAGAGAGTAGAAATGGAATTGAGAGAAGTAAATACACTCAATTAATTTTAGTCGATGAATTTTGTTTTAAATTGGAAATTATTTTGTATTAATAAAGAGCTATTTTATTTAAGTTGTTGGAGGAGAGATCTCAATTGCGAAAAGGGATCAAAACGAAGGAACTCGAGGTACAGCATCTTCTTGAAGTTGTTGAGCAAGACAATGCTAATAATCTTGACTTTGATAAACTCTACAATGCTATTCAAGCGAAAGCTGAAGCATTGCAACTCGCTGAAGAACGGGACGAGCTCCTGGTGAAGTTGAAAGATTTTGAAAATACTCAGCAATTGCTAAAAGGTATATTGAATATTTTGGATTTGAAAGTGAACTGTGCTATCAATTTTTATCTATATAATTATTTTTTACAGAACGTGTGAAACAGGCTAAAGAAGAAGTTCTAACAATGACTGAGCAGTGCAAAGCTTTTGAAAAAGAGAGAAAAGATGCGGAAACTAAGCTTGAAGTGTTATCCAACTTTTTCAAAGAGAAAGAAGCTCAGAGGCAAAAGTACGTTCTTAGAGTTTACTGTTTATTTAATAGTTATTTATAAAATGACTAAATTTATTCTCTTTTCAGGGAAGAAGCAGTCTGGTTGCAACAGCAAGGCGAAGTTTCTTCTACGGTTGAAAGGATACAAATGATGCAGAATGAAATTCAAAATTACAAGTAAGACTATTAACTCGAGCTATTCAATATTATTTAATAATTTGTAAACTTTTGGTTCTAAATGAATTTAATTCCAGACAACAGATAGAAATTCTAAAAAGAGAGATCGTGGATCAGGAAAGAGAATACAAAAGTCAGATAAGCGCTCTTGAAACGAAGGCGCATGAACACTGGGTGAGAAAAATAATTTTTTTATTCTACATATGAAATTTAGTTACACTAAAGAGTTATTTTATTGCAATCACTTATACATTGTAGGTAGTGGCCCGACAAAACGAGCGAAGGTTGGAGGAATTGAAAGCGGAATCAGGTCAATTACGTAATCGACTCACTATTGTAGAGAAGAGTATGAACGACCCTGATCCTGAAGCTAAACTACACCGTAAGTTTGGTTTTCTATAATTCAAGTTTCGGAATGATAAATCTGATAATTTAGTTTGAATTTGCAGTTATATGATCAATATTATCCGAGGGGTACATAATTTCAAATTTTAATACAATGCAGGCATTTAATGAATGAAAAAGTCTCTGATGTTATTATAATAAGTACACCAATTTTATTACTTATGTACCTCTCGTCTTCTGTTTTAGAATTCAGCACACCATAATTTCAAATTACAATATGTAATGAATTATGAATTAATTTTCTCACTTTACATTTTTAATTCACAGCCAGAACAATTTTCACATTACATGTCCTTTATTTCATTTTTAGTAACTTTTTGTTAGATTTTTATACAATTTTGAGTTAATAAAACAAAACACTATATTGACAAAATTACACTCACACCTAAACTGATTCTTACAACAGGCTTGGAAGCAAATGGAGAGACAGCGACATCACCTTCCCTCTTCCTAGGCGCGGATTCTTCTACTTCTCCTATAATGTTTAGCAACAGCTCAGGTGTTCCACATCCACCTCCACCTAACTACATGTTCGGACCACCATTTCATGTTCCTCCCTACTTACCTCCACTTCCACCTGGTCCTGGAGGAATGCCGCCTTTCGACGTGGGTCAGAGGCCACCACCGTTAGGTGGAAGACTTTCTTCACCACCACCTCTACCTCTTCAACCACCTTCATCCGGCAGATATGAAAATGCTGGTTCACCACCACCACTTTCGCCACCCTTGCCACCTCCTTACGGTCGTCATAGATCACCACCTCCTCCTTTTAGCAATGATCGCATTCATCCACCTCCACCACCTCCTCCCTCGTTATTACCAATGCCTCCCTTAGGACCTTCGCACACATGGGAGAAACCTTCACTACTACCTCTGAGAAATTCAGGTTTCCATCCTCATCATCGAGACCAGCGAGCGAGAAATCACAAAGGTTTGTGCCATCCCTGAAAACTACGAAGATGCGGGCGACTATGGTCTCATAGACAATTTTTTCTAGGACTTTTTTATTAGAAGAGTGACATAGATTTTTAATTTAGTTTTTTCACCTTTTTTTTTGTCCCCTTATGCATGCAAGGACGCAAGCGTTTCTCTAAAGTGCGGCAGTTTTGGAGTACGATGGAGGGAAATGCCTCAAAGTAGACCTTGAAGGTTTAGAGAAAAGAATCTCATTTAGTATTTTGCTTGGTTATTAGAGCTTGCAAGTTACAGGAATTAAAAAAAATTCGATTAGCTACCCTGCAATATCAGGCTGACCACTTTATTAAAAAAACCGGAGAATAACTTTTTTAATTGATAAATAATTCTAATTTATATGTGTTTATATGAGATTAAAGTATTATAAGCAAGTAAAGCCACTTTTTAAAAATCTTATATAGAAAAATAGAATTTCGTCTCTATATAATTAAGATATATATTTATGTGTAAAATGATCTTAAAAAAGTGTTTCTTTTATAAACTTGGGACTTTTTAAAAAATATTGATGGCATAAATAATGGACTGATAAAATCCTCACAGCGAAAATTAATAATTAATTTTCACTTTCAGGTTCCTTACATTCTTCCAGCGAGTCGCTGGATAAGTCACACCATAGTGGAAAAGTCTAGCCCTTGACTTTCTTTTTATATTTTCTAATAGAATATAACATAAGAGGAGTCCAGCGTCTATAAAAGCATTTCGGCTATGTAATAATTACTTTTGTAAAATCGAGTTAAGTTAGGATGTGCCAAGTTTTTCTGAAATGCGATGGACTATAAATTGACTTTTAGTGCAATTATAAATGATTTTTGTTATGTAATAATGTCTGTTATTCATCTATTTCGTGCAACGTTTCTATAATCGTCCAATATTTCTTTACTTGAAATTTATTGTTTTATCATTTTTCACAAAACGGAAAATTCGTGAAATACAATTTTTCACATTTAACTACGAAAATCTGTTACCATGTTGCATAGTATAGAAAAATATTTCTATGTGTTATGTAAGTACATATGAGAAGTCAAAGTAAGGCGAAAATAGTATGATTTTTCGTTAGGAATTCAGAATGTATATGTGAATTGAAAAAAACAATTGTTAATATGATTTTAAAAAACTTAAATAAACTGTAATTTATTATGAAAATTACTTGTATTCAAATATTCACATCCGGCAATTTAAGAATCATTTAGAAAATTTCCTTTATTTTACAATAAATGCTACACTTACAAAACAAATGATCAATTTCATTATTGCTGTAATATTACATCAAATATTTTTGTTACTATTATTGCTATTATGTATATTTTTAAAATTTTGTTTTATGTTGTTGGTATCATTGTCTGTCATCGTGGCCATCTTGTCCGTAACGTCACACATGCGCAAAATTGGCGTAACTTCGCCTAGTGTGCGCAGTTTTCTTCAGAAATCAGGAGTTTTATCAGTTTTATGTGGTTTTATGTCATGTGGACGTGTCGTGTTTTGGTGATGGTTTGCAATCTGTGAAAGTGCGAAATTGTCGCACCTGAAGAACCAGGCCGCAATTTTAATATCCAGAATCGCAAAAAATAGTGACAAGTGAGAGGTTGAGGATGCGATGCCCGCACGCAGACGTCGTGGTGCTTCGGAGTTCGGAAATGACCTCGTGATCGGAGCCCTGACAACTCTACTCGGTCATCAAAATCACCAGCCCTCGGAGACCACGAGTCAATATTACAATGAGAAGCTCAGTTTCGAGAAAGTAGAGGAAGAATTACAAAAACAACGAGCACCTCCGCCACAAATCACAATGACAGCTCACGACCGGACCAACGAATTCGCCAATGCCATTCGGAGTATCCAGAGCAGGACGGTGGCTAGAGCTGCTGTCAGTCGAACTCCTCGACAAGCAAAGCAAATTCAAAGCTATTCAGAATTTATGATGATTGCAAAAAACATCGGCAAGAATATCGCGAGCACTTACGCTAAGCTCGAAAAACTCGCTCTGCGTAAGTCAATATGGTCAATATTTAATTCTCTAGCATATTGTTTTTATTAACATCGCCATTAGCCGCTCATTATTGCGCAATTCTTACTTTTTCTATTTCTTTATACATACTCTTTATACAAATATACAAATATATATAATATACTGAAGACAACTTCTTGAAGGTTATGTGGATCCATCTCCTGATGTAATTTTTGGTACTATTTTTGGTAACCTTTTGAGTACAACTTGATTAAATTTTTAATTTTTTTGAACTTATTTTATGGCTAAAGTTATTCTGTACTTTCAATACAAACACACTTTTTTCATTTTAGTTATTGTTTCTAATCTTGCAGACCTTTTAGATCTTTTTTAATTTGAGCGCTTTAAAGTTTCTGCTCCAAAGACTTTAAATATAAAAGATCTTAATGTTTATAACAAAACCTTTCTTTTGCTTTCAGTGGCCAAGCGAAAATCGATATTTGACGACAGACAGATGGAAATTGAAGAACTCACGTCCATCATAAAAATGGATTTGAATAGTTTGAATAAGCAAATAGCCAAACTGCAAGATTTAGGAAGGCAACAGCGCGACACTTTTGGCTCGTCCAAAAAAAGCCATATTGCTTCACATTCCTCCTCCGTTGTAGTAAACCTGCAATCAAAGTTAGCCAATATGTCCACCACATTCAAAAATGTCCTGGAAGTTCGTTCTGAAGTAAATATCTATTTACTACTACTACAACAATTTAAAAATGAATCTTGAAATTATTAACAAACCCAAAATTTTATTTCAGAAAATGAGAGAAGAACAAAGCAGACGGGAACAATTTACTCAAGGACACGTTTCAACGATGCTCCCACCCAGTATAGTTTCTGGAAAACAAGGGTCCTTGCTACTTCAAGAACAGGATTCTAGTGCTTCCGTTAGTATAGACCTCGAACCTGCAATGACCCAGCTTTCGATGCAGAGAAACGTTTATGATGACACAGTGAGTAAACATGAAAATGAATTATTCATCACAGTTAAAAAAGTGATAAGGTCGGTTTTTTCCAAAAAGTTCTCAATTTTTAAATTGTCATATCTTTTTTTAACAATTTTTCAGGATTCCTACGTTCAAGCTCGAGCGGAAACTATGCAAAATATTGAATCCACGATAGTAGAACTTGGAGGCATTTTTCAACAATTGGCACATATGGTTAAGGAACAGGAAGAAATGGTCGAAAGGTATGTAAATATTTCTTTTTGCTTATTTCTTCGTTTATTCACTGGATGTGAATCTAACGATCTTGTAATAATTACAGGATAGACAGTAATATAGAGCACACGGAATTGAATGTGGAAGCCGCTCATGCCGAAATCTTAAAATACTTTCAGTCTGTGACGGGCAATCGGTGGTTGATGATAAAGATATTCGCGGTTCTTATATTTTTCTTTATATTCTTTGTAGTATTTCTGGCGTAGGATCACTAGCTGGTTTGTGAGATATGTAAATCTGATTGTGGTTGAAGAAGTGATTTTATATTTACAGGAGCACTCATGAACGATACGAGGAAATAGATTAATATTTGTAACGCATTCCTTCGTACTGTCATTTGTACTGATTCGATTTCTTACGACAGATTGTACAGTCGATTGTGTATATACACTCATATATAATATATATGCCTTATTGCGCAGAAGAGGAAAAGCGTCACTTTTCCTATGTTTTTTGTTAGCTGCACAATAAGGCATACATGTATGCATTCTACTGTGTAGTAAGATTTACATATGCCTTTCTTCATGAATTTGAGTGCAAGTTTGATTTAGTATTCGTATTGAAAAACAATAAATATGAAACTTCGTGAGGGAAAGCACACTTGAATCTTATTGTATATATGATAAGTCGATAACATAGAGCATTTATGCGCATAAAAGCGAATTCTAAAGCTAAAGACGCCCTTGTTCTCTTCAGATGAACATGAAAAACTTGTAAAAATAAATATAATAAATATATCATTTTTAAATTATAATGGAACTAGAATTTGAATTAATTTAATCCAAGTTTCGATTTTCTGAAGGTTGTGAATCTATCTAATTACAAACAGTTGACTTGGTATAGAATAGGATCGCCTTAGTTATAAAATATTTTTTTTTTCGAAATAATTGGGAAATGGTTGCAGAATAAATAAATTGTCAATTACATATTTTCAATAAAAACAACTAAATTATATTTTTAATATTACAAGACGTTCTATTACAATCTAACTTAGTTTACTAATCTTCATTCAAAATAATTCGTTTTCTCACATTAATATCGAATGAGCCACGGGGAATAAAATACAAATAAAAAAATTACAATCATCCTTATCTACAATTCCCGTAGAAAAAAATAATCAACTTCTTTCTACAAAATGTTTGATAAATTTCCTAAGGGAATTCACAAGTATCTTTTTAAAATGCCCAGGGGAATTGATTTCCTTCAGTTTATCATCGCGATCTGCAAAACTACTTATCAAAAAGACGTAATTTAAAACACAAAATAAACAAAGTAGGTAGACCTGATTTTTATAATATAATAAAATATTTTAAAACTCGAAAATGATTACTTTTATAAAAATTACAGTTATAAGAAGCGTAGATAATTTAAAACTTTAAGTTCAAGAAAAGAAAACTTGTTTTCAATTCTTTGAGCGTGTTAAAGTTGAAAAGACAGCATTTATTTATTAATCTTTATTTTTGCAAGCAGGAATTCAAATCATATCTTCCACTATTGTCGATACTAAACAGCTCTATTATAATAAATTTACATTAGAGTAACAGAATTATAGATATTTGATAATTTATTATTTATATCACTACAAAGAGTCAGGTTCGCTTTAATCGACCCTATGTTTGGTTTGATATTTAAATCACAATATTACATTATACAAAAATTGAATAGCTTATCATTTTTATCAGAAAAGTTCATTTGAAAGCGACGAGATAAAATTTTTATTGTGCTTTTTATTTTTAAAGTGAAATTTAAGCGGTAAGAGTGTCGACTTGACTTTTTGGAATCTCGTTCTCTAAATCTTCGACAGTTTCGACGCTGCGAGCTGGAGTTGTGTTCTCGGCTTCCTTTTTGGGACCGGATGGAATCACTGGTTCTGCCTCTGGGTTGCCTCCAATTTCGATGGTCTCATTTTGTGGTTTAATATCAATAACTCGGACACGGAATATCGAACCGCTATTTTCATCACCATCTGTGTAGGTCGTCTCGTTGATGGTCACGACGTGACCGTCAATGATCTGGAAAAAAGAGGGAGGCATTTTTCAGTGGGATTAAAAGCCCGACGGTGATGGGTCTCTGGAATGTCCACGAGATGGAATGTGGTCTCCCGAGTATTCTAACGACCATGGCTTGACAATGAATAATGTCAGGAAAACTTCTCGAAAGTAGATTGCTATTATTATTATTTTTTTTTTTTTAATTTTTACTATCTTCGAAATACTTTCCGAACTCATAAAAAAGAATATTCATCTTGCGGAACACTACCAATTTAAATTAAATTTATAGAAAGTGAATATTAAATTTTTATTTTGGTTTACTGATAAATGAAGAGTGTCATTGCAAAATTCGAATTCTTAAAGTATAAAAAAATGAGCTCATCAAAAATCGACTGCGATCAAAAGTTCAAATTCATTAAAATGTGAGCTGGAATTTTAGAGAATTTTTAATCCAATAAAAAGTTTTTAAAAATAATGGCACTTGAAGTATGCAATAACGGTTCAATGATTTAAGATCAGAAGTCCGCTTTATCAGTAATTAAATAAAAGCAGTTCAACTCGGTCACTCACCTTGGTGGTAGATGTGGTATTCGCTCCTTCGGGAATCTTTCCCCAAGGTCCAATACCTTGTCCAATTTGACCTGTCAAGACACCAGCCATTTGCTCCCTCAGTCTGTTCATGGCATCTGCAAAAATGAGAGATAAAAATTTAAATGAAAATAGGACGTGTGATGGGTCATGCGAGTGTAAAATAATTGCAAGCACAAAACAATCTGCAAATGAGAGAGCTCAAATTATTTTCTTCTATTATTTTCTTTAAATTATTTTACATAAAATTCACTTCAGCAACTTTTCTTCAAAAAATGGTTTTAATTTCAGTTAACAGTTTAATCATACCTTTTCTAAATCGCTCACGAATTCACATAAACAAATTCGAAAAAATTTCTCTCCTTCTATTATTAATGGGAACAATAAATAAATGAAGTTGAGTTTAAAAGAGAAATATGTAGTAGAGATACAGACGTCTCTAGATTAGAAACTGTAATCAAGTGTGAATGAGGAAAAATACTATAACTTTAGACATTCCACCGTTAGTCTAGGGAAGGGTGAAATGGCTGCATGATTTATCGTGTGTAATTGTTCATTAGAGACGGCGCTAGGGGGTGAAAAGGGGCGAAAAGGGGTGAGAATAACTGGATGGAGTCGAGATGTGAAAATTGCACGACCGAATCGTCATGGTAAACGAAGGAAGGAAGGAAATCGCTTGGAAATCAGCCATCGACGTTCGTCGCTCCGACGTAGTCCATCAGGAGCATATTATTATGCAAGCGTAAAACCCAAGCTCTGAGGGTAGAAACGACGATAATGAGGAGGCAGAAACTCATTATTGCTCATGCAATAATTAGATGACCGTAGTGTCGACCATAACTTTCAGAAACGGTTTTTTCAATGCCTATTATCATCAAAGAGTAAATGTTAAATCTATAAAAAGAAATTTCTCACAACGTTAACAACCACAGAACATAATGACTTCCTCAGTTTTCATTTTGCGATTTTTTTATTCTGCATTTTTCTTCAAACATTTAACTTTGAACCTAAACTTTTTATTTTATTTAATTGTATTATTTTATGATTGAGGTAATGTTAAAGATGTACTGCCAAATTTCCAGATTTGTTCTCTTCTGCGAAAAATTAATCCAGCTTTGAAACCTTGAGGCGTTAATAATTGGTGTTTTGTTACTGGCAAGTACGCTTCATTGATTTAAATGAATTCAATGAGAAGTATTGATTAAAAGGGTTTAAAAAAACTTTGCCAAGTGATTACATGAGAAATAGAATATTCCAAAGAATATGAGTTGGATTAATATAAATGAAGCTTGCAATGATACGTGAATTCATAATTTACAGTTAAATTAGTTTATTTAATATAGCTGAAGTGAGAAGGACAAAGAGAAATTTTTCTCTTTTGCACAGTGAGAGTTTTTCCCTGTTCATTGGCTCTTTTACGTTTAATTTGAAGAGTATAGTAACTGGAAATTGAAAGTTCGTCAAAATACTTTCGAAAATTGTTGCAGCGAGATCTCTTTTTTTATTTTTCTTTCAGGTGGCATATATACAACGGACGAAAATTTCGCAATAATGCCTTTTGGCGGTGAAAGCAAAAGAACGTATATATAATATATTATATGAAAAGTTCGTTGTGAGCGACCTTGCTGCTAACCTGTATCAAGTCGACCTTTGCATTATAGTCTTAGCTCTCGTTAGTCTCAACCTACTCGGTGCGAAAGTGAATTATGATCTGAACGAATGTCACAAAAATTTTGGTCATGCACTAACAAATGTGATTGTTTCTCTTTTATTTCAATGCAAAAGACTTATGTAACATTTGCTCTTTTCTGTGTAGCAACTCTTCAGAGAAGACAAAAGTTATGTTATTTTTATTGCATTTTTAAAATGAAAGTCGGTTTTTGCATAAGAAAAATGTATATTAATTTTATATTAATATACATGTATGTATTTTCAGCGTACTTCATTTCTTGTTGCAAGTCAAGGAAGACTGTATTACTTTCTTGCCATTAAACATTTTCGCGGTATATCGAGGTATTGGAATAGTCATCAAGAGAACATAGAATCTAAGATATAAAATGCATGTTATTGATTTTAAGTATTTTAGTCATTATTCCAGGTTCTTGAATCTTACTTAAGTCAACCATTTTCAACCAAACGACATTATATTACTTTAGCACTATTTCCCTGCACTTTTTTATATCTATCCATCTTTTAGCTTTTGCATATTTTATTACTTTTTACTGAAAATATGTATCAAAGTAAAATTTAGTGTTCGTAAAACCGACCCTTTCATAAGAGTATCAAACCAGAAAATATAAGTCAATATTTCCAATCTGTTTACTCACGCGACAGATTTTTATTTTACCTATTTGTTGACATACTATTCGATTTTTAAATTGCAGACAGAAAAAGCATTAATAAAAGCAATAATAAAGGAAAAGTTTGACCAGCACTTTAATTGCGTGAATTGACAACACAAAATTCGTAACAATGAATAATGCTGAATAAATAATATCGAAAACAAGCTGAATATGTCAATTATGCAAAAATGCAAATAAAGGGAATATTAGCAGGGATGAACGCAATGAAGAGGGAAAGAAATTGGATTCCATTTTATACATAAAATCCTTTCACGACAGATCCTAAATAACTCTCTGGCCATATTATGTTGTACAAAGCTTTTAATATTTCCGACTTTGGGTATTCGAATGTTCAATTTTCCCGACTATAATTATAGCATCACACAACATCACTCTCGACGAACGATCACAGATTTTCTATTCACCCCCAGTTTTAATTATTTCGGAATATGCGCAATGCTGAAAACAAACAGAAATCTGCAAATTAATGCCAGGGAGCGATTTTAAATCATAAAATTTTATGACGTATCGAAGCGAGACAGATGCGTTTAACTCCAAAGTAAATATGCTAAAAGCATCGGAAAGTATAATAATTGTTTGTTGAATTAAAAATCACCAAAAATCCTATTATTTACAGAAGTAATTTTTTTGCAATTTTATTAATGGAATTCTTAAAATATGAACTAATTAATCAATATGACTCTGAATTTAAAATTTAAAATTTCTAGTTTGTAATCTGAACTCGGGTCAAAGTGATGCAAATAATTGTCAACTTCATGAAATGTTTTGGAAAAAAATGTGATTTCTGATCAAATATGATACTTTAATACTATTTTAAAATATTGAAAAACATATATGATGCACATCTGTTACACATGACATGCATGAAGCTTAATACCTATCGATTTTGCGTGCAGTGTATGTACAGAAATGTATGTTTTTAACTGAAATGTGAATGAAGTGGAATCGAGTTGGTCAAAGAGCAGCGGTCATATTATTCGAATGATTGTGGAGGACAATTGCATTCCATTTAAGTTGAAGTTCCGGTAATCCGAAGGCCCTGAGAGCGACTGGATCCTACGTTCTCGTGGAAGCATTGGAAGCATTGGAAGCAGTTATCGACAAACCACTGGTAGAGACGCCCGGAAGTTATGTTCCGCAATCCTCACATAAACGGAATGTAGGTGAGTGTGTGACTACGTACTTTATATACCTTCCGTATGTAGCAATAGCCATTGGGAATAGGAAATAGGCGTATTTCTAAGTGTATATAATGCCATGCACTGCGATCATATATACCCTGTTCAAATGTCCTATGACATACGTATCGTGAGGCAGGGACGAATATCAAACTACTCACTTGGAAAAGTCCTTCAAGGGTCACGCGAACACCATAATTGAGTTAGCATGGCACATAAACCCCCACACACAACAATTCCATTCATCCTTCATATTTTATAATTTTTCCTGGGGGAGTTAAGTGACCCAATCACTTTTCAACCATATCTCTATGTATATAATTTGTATAATCTATTGTATTATAGTTAAAATTATTTATTACGTTTAAATACTTGTTTGGGATAAGAGATTGATAAATTTCCAAAGGCTTTTAATTAAATAAGATTGTTTATCGAACTCTTGGAGAGATAAATATTCCATAATAAAAAGAAGCATTAGGTTTTAAAGGATTGAAGTTTTGAAGCATCTTAACTTCAAAAGTATTATTGAAGTTTCACTACTTTTAACTTTCAAAGCATTAAAGGTTAAATGCTCTTTAATTAAAAAAGGATCGAAGTTTGGACTTTAATTTTAAAAGCGTTGAACCGTTTTAAGTGTTTTGCAAATAAATATAGTTTAATATTTTAAACTCTACTATTCTTTATGAGCGTGCAAATTTTTTTTTCAACAGACTATTCGAAACTTCAATTAAAATATTTCATATTTAAGAGCAATTTCATAATTTAATAATTAATCATATTTCGCTGTATGTTTTGCTTTCATTCCATAAAATGCAAAAGCTTATGCAGCACGAAGAATTCATTATGAGAAGTAGGTTTACATAACTGGAAAGTGGAAAAGTGGAGATAAAGTGGAAAAAAGCTGAAATAAAAATATATTTGAGGTGCAAAAACTTACTTTGCATGCTGGTCAAGAATCCATCGAAGACATTAGACCGGAAGGGGAAATAACCAGTTCCAGAGAATCCTTCAATACTGTCGTCTTCTAATTCTCCTTCGGTCGGCAGGTCGAAGACGGATCTGGAAAATCCATTGCCTCCTCCTGGCAGTATCAGAACTGTATCCCTATTCTTTTTCTCGCTTACATCGCTCGATTCAGCGGAATCTGGCGCTACTCCTGAAATTAAAAGAAAGGAGCCACTTGATAAATCGTCCATTGCAGGCTCACAAAATCCTCAACGGAAAATAAGAGAAAAGAAAATAGTTAATTGGTTTTACGACCGAGTCTCGAAAATGTCGAAAACCTAATATTCAGGATGGGTGTAAAATTCTCAAGTCACCAGAAAATTTCTTACTCCCTCGATATTGCTTAATTTCAATGTATGTATTCTTACAATCCAGAAGTAATTTATTACACACTACATAAATAGAAAAACATTAATACCGCCTTCGGTAAGGTGTCTCTGAAGCTATTCAAATTTTCTTATATATTCGTGTAAATCCCGCAGCTATACTCAAGATATATTCGTCTCAACATCACCAGTTGTGGCCAACGGAAAATATTCTCTTGCGAATTTCCATGAAAATGTGTTTCCATTGATTGTTTTGGCTTCCCGGAAAGCTGGCACAGAATTTAATACAAATCGAAAAAGACGAATGAATTAAAACTTCATGCAATATGTATGTGCACTGTGCATGAAAAAAGTTAATAATACAATACTTCGGAATAGTTCTTAATTGAAATCGCATTTATTCTTGAAAAGGCTGGACGATAGTATCCAATACTAGCTTGTTCGTGCAATGGTAAATTGACTGAAATCGACACCCACGTCTTGTATGCGGATTGACGGCGATCCGTGCAAATTGGATAATCTGCAGCAGCACTCGATGTGGAAGCTCACCATCGCATTGTGCAAGCAAACAGTATCGAAACTACACGTATACAAATATACAAACTCCATTAAATTTTTCAAAAGTATTCATTTTTTATTGCCAAGAGTCTCTGAATCCTAAAAAGGCATTAAATAGAATCATGGAATTTGCAATCGAAACAAATAAACACCAAGAGCTACTGTTGCATCTGCGAGAAACATCATTCCGGAAAAAAATCGTCTGAAAATATGATCTGAAAAATATGATACCGGAAATGATTGTATTCCATCAATCGGGCTCGAAATGCGATTGGAAAATTGGCGTATTGTCGTATTTCATATTCCATAACAATGTGTGCTTTTTATTATAGAAGAGTTTTATTATATATCCTGCAAATGCAATTGTTTTATCAATGCATCGCTGAGTGTTCTGCCCTCTCCTTTCGCACTTTTTTTCCTGACGTGCACACATTCTCTATGGGATGTGCAAAATAGAGTTTTAATGAACGTACCATTGATCGCGGGATAACAATGCGCGCGGAAGCCCGAGGTTATTCCAGAAGCCTAGTATGCGAGACCTGCTTTGCAAATAAGACAGCGTTTGCACGTCATTATTAATAAAGTCTTTTATCAATCCTGCGACCTCCCACCCACCCCCCAAGCTAGAGCGATAGTCGCGGTACGAGCTTTTTCAGAAATCACTCAGCTTTTGCTTCAACCCCCCCACTGCATTGCGTATGTAGGCTTCCTCCTGTCGATACAAAACCAGATAAGTGTCTTTTAAACTGCGCGTGCTAAGATCGAATATAGAACAAAAATATGTATAAACGATATTTACTGGAAATTATAGACTAAATTAAACTTTTTCTCACCAAACTTTTCTCAATTTACCTACTAAATTTAAAAGAATAATGAGACTTTAATTAAGGACATGTAGATCAAAGTTTATGGCTCAATATAAGCAATTTTAAAAGTAAATTTATGAATGGCTGAAATCCATGAATATCACGCGTTGAATAATGTTTTGAATTTGTTTCAGCTGTCGATCTGCCAGGTATTCATGTATTCAAGATTCTGTGTTCTAATCAGTATAACACGTTTTACATTTTTATCCACCCTCAGAGTAGAAATATTTATGTGAAATTGTGCGGAACACTACGCGTACGCGTGTTTCAATCTCACTCAATCAACATCCTGAAAAGCAGCAATTTTTCAGGAAATTCAGTAGAGAAAAAAGTCTCACAGTCGTGTCGTTCAAAAGCAGTCTATCGTTGCTTCAATACACTGTTAAGTCAGGTTTTCGTTATGACGCTTTCATTTTAACGTTACGCGCCCGCTTACACATGACTGAAACAGCACCAACAATCAGGAATAAAAAAAAAGTGCTGCGGGCGCAAACACGGTGGTATTATCAAACTTTTAATTGAAATTTATACTGATATGAGTTTGAGAGAGAGCTGTTATTTTAAAACTGTAATACGTACATCGCCAAGTAAATATTCTGTTTATTCGTTTTCATGTTGGCTAATTTTATTTTATGTAAATTTAAAAACATTTTTAAACGAAATTTACTTCACTGTTGAATTTAGTTGAATTCGTGTCGATTTGTTTACTGTGCCCCTCTTTCTACTTTTATTTATTAAATTATTTAAAGAAAATTGCTAATCATTGAGGGGGGGGGGTGACCAACCATTATTCTATCTATTACTTATAACTTCCATTTTTCAATCTTCCGAGGTATGAATTGGAAAATAAATTCCACGAGGGAATAAGGAATGAAGAATTTTCAAAGCTATTCTAAATTACGAGGATAATA
Organism: Synergus coniferae; assembly: GCA_032164275.1. Taxonomy (NCBI): domain Eukaryota; kingdom Metazoa; phylum Arthropoda; class Insecta; order Hymenoptera; family Cynipidae; genus Synergus; species Synergus coniferae. Next base: position 11,419,523 of record JAUEJJ010000046.1, read on the forward strand.
ACCAACCTCGTAAACTGCGACCCTTCTTGGCCATTTCACATGACGATGTAATGTTGCAACTATGTTGTAGTTTCTCTTACATTGCAGCGTCCTCTTTGAAGGTTGAATTAATAAATTCATACACCGCACCGTAGCGAAATAGTGCGTCCGGCATTTGTTAATTTAACGCGATATTACGCTTCTCCAAAGAAGCAAAGGTGATTTACAATTCGCGAACGAGAAGCAGACTGTGGATTCATTAAAATGTTGATTGTTTCAGGACGATGAACCACCACCATATATAATCAGTCATTTTCTACAGAATGTCTGCATCGTTAGAAACAAAAAGCTAGAGGAAATTTAATCGGTTTATTACCGACAATGTTTGGCCATCATTTGAGTCCGAATCTAAACGATTTATCAAAATTACATTTGTCTAGTTTCTAAGTTACTTCGAGGCATGCGAAGCTTGGATCATTGCGAGAGAAAAAGTTAAAAATTCCACTTTTCAGGTGCGGCCTGCAACGAGAAAAAAATGTTGTCATTTAGGTCACTCGAACGGATTATTAAATCGTACATCGAACGTTGCTCTTTTCCGTTTTATTATTTTTATCAAGGCTGCGCTAATTATATAAACGACCTCTCCATCGGTAAGAACAGTAATTGCTAATTGCTAAATACAGTGTGTTTTCCCTGTTACTTCCTGACGAGAGACGTCCATGCATTGACCTAATTACTCTAATTATCTTTGGGACCAGAAGTGAAGGTACGTAGTATAAGAGCAGACCAATCGCTAAGTGCTGTGATTAACTAACTTGATACAATGAAATTTCGAAAATGGTTCGCTAATCTCTCCCAAGATGAAGGAGGGTCTGCTCCTTGATGCAAGAAACTGTGCAATCATGTTGAACTGACTTGGGAATTCTTAGAACTTAGCAAAGTTTTGCTAAAAGGTTTTAAAAAGCTTTCAAACTCTTTCCGATATTCATCATTAATCGGAAAATTGCAAGGGTGTTTACAACATGCGTTATAAAGCACCCTCCAAGATTACTATTAAAAATTTAAAGAAACAAACCATCATTTAACTGTCGCACTCCGTGATGATCACGGAGAAAACTGAGCAGTCAAACTCGTTATCTTGAATGTCAACTATAGGACAGCCTTCTAAAGATAGTCAACTTGAATATCTGGATATTCAATTTGAACATAGGGATAATCAGATTTACTATCTCAGATATTCAGGTTGACTACATTAGAGGGCTGTGCTATATTTGACTACTCATTTTTCTCCGCGTATAGTTAATTAATAATCGAGTGATGGTTTGATAACGGAAATTGATATCGAATATGAAAATAGTTATTGTCTCTGAAGGATATCCACTATATTATTCAATTAATAATTGATTATCGATTTGTCGTCACCAAAAGTGTTACCTCTTACTGTGGGTTTAATGCCCTTTTACTCTCCTGATCGAATTAACACGGGGAGGTGTAATGTCTCGTGACTATATAATTCATTATTATATGATTAATTAGATACAATTCATTTATACATTCGTAGATGTTTACTTGTTTATTTTTTCTACTGTCTGTTCATCACAGATGATCTCTTTCATAAAAATCCCTTTATCTCTTTAATGTTTTTTTCTCTAATATTTGAAGACTTACGCCAATGGAAAAATGATTCAGCTTATACTCTACGAAGAATATTGGGCTTCGTTGATATAATAGGATTCATTTTATATCATTATAGAGTATGGTCGGAACAAGTGTTGCATGCTACCGCCAATATCCTTACTTTATGAATAAGATATATAGTAGCAGAACAGGTTGTACAGGATCTTCGATATCAATGTTGTAATAAAATCTAGCCCGATTAGGTATCTATATATACGGATTAATATTATATAACTCCTATCATATTCTAATTAGTTCCACTTGAATAGATCATTTTAACATTTTGAGCACAGTTTAATATGATGTCCAATATTGATTCTAAGGAAAAATTTAAAACGTACAGATTCTCGTCTCGAAGAAGTTGAATCACTTTTTCCATGTGTGAAAGTTCTGAAATTAAATGGGCGCTTTCTTTTAGTGGACGAAAGTGATCGCCAAGGTGCAGGACTCGATTAAACATACCTTAGGAGGAAAATAAATCAACAACATTCGCGAGGTCGAATTTAATCTTGCCTTCGTGTGTGTAATTTAACTTTCGTGGTTTTAATGACGTCGCGCGATAGTTACGTGCATTCAGCTATAAAATTAGCATAATCGTGGTACGTATTAATTCACGTCTTTACCATTTGGGGCTCGCGGTATTTTTTAAAAGCGGAGTAACCAAATTGCGAATAAGGATGCGCTGGAGGCAGGAACCAGAAAAGTTGCCAGTAGAATTATAGAGTCGATTAGCCACCAAACGATGCTTCCGTAATCCACATTGAACTATTTCCGAGCTTTTTTCGTAACTTGCAACCTCTTAAAGCTAAGGATTTAATTTTGCAAACCTAAGTTTTACAATTAATGAAAAGTTACAAATTTCAGACAGAAATTAAGTCCTCAGTGTGGCATTTTAATTTTGTACAATATGAATTATGGGAGCTTTTCGCATCTAATTTTCATAGTGAAACTTTCAGAGACAAATTAAAACTCTTTGGTATTCAATATACATATAGAGTTTTTGTACATATATATGAAATATGCGGTATTAAATTTTATATATCAAATTTCAGACAAACCGCATAAAACCCGTGGGATGGGAATACATACGCAAACTTTTTCAATGGAGCCGGAAAATTCGAGGTGGTCCTCACTGGAAAGTTTACGAGTTAACGAAGCTTGAATTTCGCAAGAAATTATGCAAAAGGGATTTGGTAGATGCACTGAATTGCACTGAATTGCACTTTTCTAGCTACCCTGATAGATTTCACAAATATGTGAGCTATACTTGGAAAAAAGAATTATAGGATAGTTATTCTTTTCCAGGACGATGTCATATTTGATATTAAAAAACAATGAACACGTCAGTGCCATGCAAATTAACTTAATGTTTTTTTTAAATTGTGTGTTCTGATATTCCATTTCTCGCTAAAGAAACATCTCGCAATTAATCTGAATTCAACTCGGTTTTAAGCGAGGTTTTGATATCGCATATCAAACTTCTATTGTCGAAATGTCGAAAATGTCGAAATTTTATTTTATTTTGTTGAAAAAGGTATAAATTCTGCATCGTATTTTAAACAAGCATTAAATCTAATAAATTTAGAATTAATTCCGACTAATAAAACAGTATATAGATTTTCACGATCCTCTCTTAAAATATGCCGCCTATCGATTTTTAATATTTGTGTTGAATGGGCAATATTTTATGAATTTTTATGGCCTTTTGTTTCCAGGGAACCATCAATTTTTTTCCATGCATACTTTTACACTTATAAAGCTATATTTATGATATGTTTTTT
>JAUEJJ010000046.1:11441594-11451767 GCA_032164275.1 Synergus coniferae
AATTGTATTGAAAGATTAAATTGGAGAGAAAGGAAATTACAATAATAATAATAATAATAATAATAATAATAATAATATTTAAGCTGCTGGCCCTCCAAAACCCTTCTCTGGATCCACCCGTGAAATTACATATACGAGATTAATTAAGATTAATTACATATCGTAGATTAGAATTACAAATTATAAATTTTTAATCTCGTTTCCTAAAATAATTATCTATTTCTAAAAACTCTCAATGATACATTCCTTGTATACGTTTATATTTTTTTTTGTCTTCACATCTTTCCGCAAAATCCTTTGATTTGCATGTACAAACAGATCGTTCATGTCGCTTCAGAATAATAAGTAATCGAGTCCTAGAATTGATTATCTGGTATCTCATTTGCCTCTGAATTAATTATCGATAACAATGCAAATTATACCTTCGCTCATGCGCTGTAATCACAATATCAAAGACTATTGGCCAATAAAGAAGAATTATTATATTACTAACTTATATTTTATATGTTTCAAAATTATTTTTGTCACATTTGAACTTATTTCTGTTTATAACAGAAAAATGTTGCAGAGCAGAGACCAAGAGATGTTTAAAATGTAAAATTAAAAAAATCATTGTACTGGAAATGTTACATGTAAACAATCGCAAACAACGGCGTGCGCAAATAATGGTATGATATTAAAACCATCCTTATTGTAATTGATAAGGGGTAAGATAATAACACTTGACTACATCCTGCCAAGTACGGTACCAGCTTATTCACCTTTACGAGTATATGGCGCGTAACAAATATTGAGTCATAAGGTCTGGAGATACATGTCTTAACGACTGTGTGTACAATGATACATTTTATTTCTCTTGTCATTTGCCATTCTTTTTTTCTCTCTCTTTCTTCTAAATTCTAGAAAAGGTCGATGTGTTAGCAGGTTTTGTTTGGAATCTAATGAAGCAAAGTTCGTTGTGATTAATTGTCGCGTGCCAAGGCGTAAATATGTTGGCTCCGAGGGGAAGAAACTGATTGATCAATACTAATACCCTATACTGCATTCCATTCTTTTGTATGGTCAATTTCGTCGAAGATTATCATTATTTTCCTTCATTTATCCATTTCTTTATTTTTTGCAATTTATCCACTTATAGTTACTTACATAACAATACGTATTCTTTTATCCTGTATAAATTACACTATCCATACAAAATAATGATAAAAGAATTGTCGAACACGAGTTAAATTTTTTTTAAGTGTTTGATTTGTTGTTTGGAACGAATATGACATAATTCTTCTTTCTCTTAAATAAATGTTAAAACAAGTGTTTAAGAGTCATAAAAGATTGTTGTTTGTGACCTAAGTTAAAATACACATGATTTTTTATGAGAAGTTTTCTTATTGATGATTTCACTTTTCTTCCAGAGAATTCCTTGGAATTCTTAATCTCTTATTATTCACTTTTTTATGCTAAACACATTTCTGATACATATATTTTTATTGCGTCTTTATCGTACATGTTTGTGACTTTAGTGTTTAAATAAAATTTGTTGAAAGATATCATTTCCAGATAATAAATTTTTATAAAGGTCTTTCTGTAAAAGCGTAATATACTTTGTTCCGCTTCCTTTGCAATTTTGTCATCATCGTCGTCTTTTCCATCCCGGAAAATTAGAAAGTATTGCAAAACGAATTTGATACGTCATTCTTGGATTTTCCATGCATTTCAGACAGAAAAATAAACTTATCAGATTGTACAGGCAAATAGAATAACGTAATGATAGTTTATTTTTGGATTATTAAACATAAAATATCAGATACTGGCATTTCCTGCAATAAAAGACAAAAGGGTTTCCTGTTAATAATACACAAAGAGATTTTTATAATGAATACCAATCTCAGAAATTCCATTTTTTTAACGCCATTATTTTGTTCTATAATATTTATTGTACTTTCAGATATAAATATTTATTATTAAATGGAGGCTCAAAGAAAAACATTTTCACTATATTTATATGGATTTCACACTAGGATGAGGGAAATTGATCTGAAATTAGAGTTTTCACAGATCCCGTCAGTCTGACAGACAATTAATGACAGCACATCATCGACTTTCAACAATGGCCTGACCAAAGCATGCTGTTGGCTGACATATCCGTACAAAATGAGGACAACGAACTATTTGTTCATCCTCTAATCTAATATAATAGACTCTTCATGTCAATAAATTATGATATCGTTAATTCGGTTATAAAAGCATTTTATAGCGGTTTCGCTTGCGTGCTTTTTTCGCAACTCATTTCACAGCACAAATTCAGTGATGGGTTAACAATCATTAATATAAAAGTCACACCGAGGGAGATTCATCACCTCTCTTCGTTCATCAATTTTTTTTTAGCAGATTATAGCTTATGACGATTATTTAATTCTGTTTGAGGACGGATCAATAAATTTATTAATCGCTGATTTAAATCAGCGAATTCGACAAAATACGTTACATAGATCAGGGAAAAGATGATACTTAATAAAATTGAATATATGTTCCCATTTTCTGTTATATATGATTGAATTTCTATCTATTATTGTCGTTAATATTATCAATTTCATCATCAGAATTTTTAATCTGCCCTTTTGATGTCCGAAACACAAATGGTCAAACATTCCCATTTAGGTATATAAATGCAGTAAATTCATATTAGATATTTTATGGTTCATTAATCAAGGTAGCTTTTAATTAATTTGGAATATCGTAGAAATAATATTTTTTAAAGTTTTTCAAGTCTTTCTTGACATAAGAATGATTACTACGCTTTTCCACTATTTATATTATTATAGCATTAAATTATTGAAAATTTCTGTCACTTTTTATCAGTTGCTAAAGAGAATTATGTATCTACTTTTTCTGTTTGTTGACAAAAGATTCCATGATTGATTGGTTTTTTTTCCACTGAATCGAAAGGGTACGTGTATTCAGGGAAATTCAGATTTAGAGAAAAAATACGTTTTATTATTACTTTACTCATCTTTTCATTTAATTAATTGTATTTTTCAATTAATTACTTAAAAAAGTTTTGCATATATTTTTAATTTAATTTCTTTTATTTATTGATCAAATTAAATCAAATCAAGTTTTTATTTTATCTTTCAAATCTGTTTACCCAAAGGTAATTTTTTTATAGTATCTCCTTTTATATTGGCTTTGAATTGATTCTGAACATTGATGGAAAATCGAGGAGTCTCTGGTAACAGTAAAAATGTTTCATATAAAAAATATATACGCTCAACTCCTAGAAAATTGGATTTTTTAAATTTAAACAATGAAAAATATAATAAAATCAAATTAGTAACAATATACAAATGAGGTAAAAATCGGACATAAAGGAATGAATCATAAGTGTTCAGTTTCATGGTCACTTGTTATCGTCACATGCGAGCCTTTCAACCTTGCAAAAATCAAAGTCAGTTCCTCGCTATACTTTCCGATAGATAACGGTGCTAAGGTCAGTCCCGAGAAAAGTAGAGCAGACGACTTGGGCTTTTACTTTATTTTAGTGAAGCATCGGTCCCGATATTGGGAAACAAGAAACCAGTCGGAAACCATAAATCTCCAGGAAGCAAAAAGCGATCACAGCCTTTAGGGCATAAGTACATAAAATAAAAGCTCGATGCTCTTGCTCTTGAAGGGTCTCAAATTCTCGATTTCCCATTCTCCCTAAACAAAGTTGAGTTGAAGGGAAACCTGATCCTAGAAAGTGAGGGTGGCATGGCGTTTCTTCAGTCTTCGTCATCACCTAGTGACCCTATCGTATCTGCCAGCACCAGGTACTGTTTATAGATTGCGCAAGTGCCGCGTTGCTATAGACAAAACCTTCCACCTGGCAAACAATTTGAGCCAAACTGAACCAGAAGTAGTCTATTCAGGTAAGCCCCAGCGAAGGGCACCCTAAAAATGGCAATATTTACCTCTTCAGATATAATTACCAGTTCTATTTTCAATGCTCTTCTTCTCATTGTTTCGTTTTTACTGATGGTTACATTGGTTACGGTTGAGAGGATCATCACGAATTTATCATGACCAGTTTTGATTTATGAAGAAGACGTCTATGTGCGGAGAAGGTCAAGAGTAGCTTCAGTTTAGGAAGTCTAGGAATAGACTAGAAATCATGAAAGTTGAAGGATCACTGGATACAGGATCAGACACCTTCAAACATCCTCACGTTTGATCTCTTTCAAACCTTGACAAGACAAACTTTCAATTTCTTACAGTTGCTGATGAGTGTCTCTTTATTTGGACGTCTTCAAATGTTAAAATCTTGTTACTTGATACTTTTTAAAACTGGGAGCCAACATTTTTAGATTTTCGAACTTTGGGGACCTATATCGGTAACTAAAAAACTGATAGTCAACAGGAAGTCTCCAATGTTTCTTTGTAATGTCTGAATGGGTGGAACGTGCTCATGTCGAGGTCGAGGGAGCCAGGTCAACGCTGGCTCAATCCTGGACAGAGTGATTAGCCAGGCGAGCAATGAAGATCAGTGTCTTCTGTATCGACTCGCCAATTACAAAAAAGGAGGTGAGCTGATAGAGTCCTACAATCAAGGAGGCCAACAAGAAGTCGAGAGAGTGATTAGAGAACAATTCGGAATTTTGATGTATTCTGATGGCAAAGGTCAGGTGATAAATCGAGCTGAGTACTTGAGATGGAAATTCAGAGACCTGGAACAGGTCATCTTGCCAATAGAGGCATCCTTGTCGAGATTCGATCCTCTTTCCCAGTGGAGTGACCATGAGGCTTGCTGGCAAATGCAGTATAGAGGATCCTTGGGAGAGAGTTTACTACACGTCTTGATCATCTGCGATACCAGAGCACACACGAGAATAGCTCGCACTTTGCTCAAGTGCTTTCCAAGATTGGCTATTGATGTTGTTGAAGGAGAGGAATATTTGGGAGCTAGTGCTCTTCATCTGGCGATTGCTTATAACAACAATGAATTAGTTCAAGATTTGGTGGAAGCTGGAGCTATAGTGAATCAGAGAGCTACTGGGAGCTTCTTTCTACCCAGGGATCAGCAGAGACTGCGACCTACAAAGAACACTGATTACGAAGGTCTTGCCTATTTGGGAGAGTACCCTTTGGCTTGGGCTGCATGCTGTGCTAATGAAAGTGTTTATAATCTTCTTCTTGACTCTGGAGCTCATCCTGATGAACAGGACTCTTTCGGAAATATGATTTTGCACATGGTGGTCGTCTGTGATAAGTTGGTATGTGGATTTATTAATTATTATTCATTTTAATACCCAAAATGAATCGTTCCGGTAACCAAGTACAAATCGTTTCGTTATTCAAAATATTGTTTTAAATATATGAATATTTCATCGGAACACAAGTCATACACATATATACCTCAAGTTCAATGATTCTAATTGAAATTGTAAATTTGTCCAAAAAATCAGTGGAGTGTGTTAGAGCTGTCACATTTGAAAGTTCTAAACCTGAATCAAATATTCTGAATCCTCATTTGAAAGTGGGAGCTCATCAAACAGCTCTTAAAATGCAAGCAGATGCAGTGTAACTTGCAAGTGCGCATGTGAAAACGAAAAGTTATAGGCAAAGTCAGTTTAGATGAGTTTCCACATTTTCGCTCAGCTTCCCTTTAAAGTTTAACCAAAGCGAATAACAGAAGTTTCTTCTTTCTTTGGACACCGTGTCTTATAGTTTATGCAATTTTATACTAATTGATGTACTGCAACCCTGAAAATTAGATGGCACTAGAGGGAAAGTAGGGAGAGGTAAATAATTGAAATTTGAAAGTATATTATTTTGTAAGTATTTTATTTTTTTAAGGACATGTTCGGATACGCTTTACGACATCCGAAGCTGCCTGCTCGCAATGGGATCGTGAATAGTGCAGGCCTAACTCCGCTGACACTCGCATGCCAGTTGGGACGTGCTGAAGTGTTTCGTGAGATGCTGGAGCTGTCTGCTCGAGAGTTCTGGAGATACAGTAATATCACTTGCTCGGCATATCCGCTCAACGCACTCGACACGCTGCTGCCTGACGGAAGGACGAGTACGTCGTAAAAGAACTTAATTCAATTACACGACCACGAAACCGCGAAGCTCTACATCCGAGAGTAACGCAGATCGCACAAGTTTCGTCCGTTTCTGCTCTTTAACGGGGCAATAATTAAACTCATCAAAACCACATATGTGTGGAGCCCACACTCGTTTCAGAGTCTGTCAAACAGGGGTTGAAAGACATATTTTTATTTTATATGGTATAAATTGTGAAATCTCCTCATCTGACAAGTTTGGATTACGTCCACTAAAGATCAAAAGCAGGAAGTAAATAATTGACGAGGTGAATCCAGGAGCGAGGATGATTTTTAAATGTCATGTATGTCGAAGCCATTGTTGATATTGGATTGACATTCAAGAGCTTTTAAAATTTTTAAGTCTCCCATTCATCACCATTTTCTTACGTGGTTACGAGTTTAAACATGTATCCACGTGACTCGAATATCACTTCAGGTTTAGAAATTGTCATGTTATAAAGTTTCACATTCAGAGAGACGAAAATTAAACTTCCTGGCGCTTTGAAGTTTTCGCAAAGCGGGGATTTTGTCTCGAATATAAGGACCACCTCAAAGTTCTTTATCACCCAGCGATGGCAGCGCAGGACTAATTACGTCGGCTTAAGTACCGGGAAAGTTCCAGCTTGATTTCAAAATCAGCGAACCCCAAAGTAATTATTTTGTTTGCAACGTCATTAGTATTTTCTCACAAATGTCTGCCATTTTATTTGACAGAAATCCTTTATCCTTAGGCTATTATAAAACAATTTCTCATTTTAGAGTTACCTACAATAATAAATTAATCTAACTTTGAAAATTAATATTGACAATTTTAAACTTAAGCTCGTAGAATTAAAAGATGAAATTTTGAGGATAAAAAGAACATATGTTCCCATGAAAAGATGACACTTCATTTTTATATGACAATCACCATAGTTCTACAATTATTCCTGAAGAAATTAAGGAATTCGTTACCAAACTTTATAAATTATCCTCCGAATCAAATTAAATCCACACCATTTCGATTAGCCCAAGGGAAATTATCCTTTTACTCTCAGAGTGTGAAAATCGAGTCCAGGAAGGAATTGAACTTAAATTAGTTGAGAGCACTCATTAATGTTTAAAATCCCTTTTGCTTCTCTTTCTCCCTCAATTCTGAATCATGACATTTTTTAGTCCTTTTTTATTTAGTCCAATGGGATTTCCAGCAAGAGTGTCTAATCCTCTAGAAGATGTGAGTCCCTTTTTATGTTGGATGATTCCTGCAATCCGATGAGGGATGTACAGTCGTAATTAAAATGAAGACTGAGATGAAATAATGTGGGAAATTTCCTGGACTATTCGAGCACTTTCAAACCGAATGAAATTCGCAATGAGACCTGGCGTGGAAGGATAATGGATTCCTAAACTAAATGGGACGCGTTCTTGACTGGAAGCAAGGCTAATTTCGAAACTTCGTTAAATGTTCATAATGGGGTCAGATACTTGGCGAAACTCTATGGCTACCAACATCCTCGAGTTATAATAACAATATTATGATTGAATAGTATTTATAAGGCTTTGATATTTTCTTATCAATATCCTTATTTTAATATCCTTCTGTAATAAAAAGCGAGAATTTTATGTCAAAGAAGCTGAATCTGATAAAGTTTGCTTCTTCTTCAAACGATACTAATCGGAGTAAAAAGTTTAACAAAAGAAAATCATCAATTTCGAACTTTTCTTAAGCTACGCTCCATTGTCTCTGCAACCCCTCAATTTATTCATTTCTGTTGATCCTCTGAATCCAAATCTAAATTGGCTCAGATATTATGCGAAACGAGAAATATGAATAAAAAGTCGATAAAAGAATGCAAAAACGACTTGCCTTGTAGATTCACCATTTATCGTTTAGGGTGTTTAGCGACCAATTAGCCCATTAAGGATAGTCCGAGGGCCTCCTCAAGGGATTAATTCGGTTGGATGCTAAAGTTGAAATTAATGCACAGCCTGCTCTCTGTTATTAAATTGTATACAACATTCAAGGTTTCCTCATACTGAAATGGAACTGAAAGTTCCCAGGCAGCCAGAAACCGCGTAACTTCGCTTAGGTCGACGGGTGATTAAGGATTAACGACTTGGTAGAGCCCTTCCCAGGGCTTTAACGCTGACTTAATCTCTGCCCTCAAGTATGTACTCGCTTTTACCAACGATAAGACTACTCGAGAGGACGTGATTTTGTTGCATATAATTAAAATGCTCATACTTTAATTTGGTAAACACTCTTCATTAAACATTCAACTTTCAAGGTTTCTAATTTTAAGCTTTTTATTTTGAAACTTCTCAATTTTCGTAATTTAATTCTCTTCAAAAATAGCTTTTAGTCTTGAAAAACCTCCTGTATTTCGTTTATTTTCACTTTCTTTATTAAATTTTCTCCCCAAATTTCCTCTTACATTGCTCTCACATTTTACTTAAGAATACTCCCCCTTTCTTTTATTGTGTATAAGTCCTTTGTAGGTATTTTCTTTAACCCTCGTTTTATTTAGTTTCTGAACCTCTGAAACTTCTTTTCTTTCCAAAAAAACAGAAAGATCTCTATTGTTAAGCTTTTTAAAAGTTCCTTGTATTGCCCCTACAATAATATATTGTTCCTTTAGAGACTGAAAGTTTAGAAGTCATAAAATGTAGGGTTGCCAATCGCATTTTTAGGGAATCATTTTAAAATTGTCAACTCTATTCAGAGCTTGTTATTTCTATTTTCTAGATTGGAATTCTGCCTTGTTCATCATTCTCAATGGAACAAAAGAAGAGCATTTGGATATGTTAGACGGAGGTATCATTCAGCGATTGTTGGAAGAAAAGTGGAAGACTTTCGCTCGGGTAAGGATCCTTTATACGACAGCACTCTATTCACAAGCTTGTTATTATTTATATTCGCAAAACTTACTTTCATCCATCACAAAATATTACCGGATGTCTTTCTATATACTATTCAATATTCTTCTGAAATATGGTATATAAATCTAGTGATCCGGGCGACGCAAATCCCCAGTTTTATGCTTAATTTTTTTTTTATTTTCATACATTCAAAACCAAAATTATACTAATAAAACCTGAAAACAAAAATAATACTTCATAAATCTTCTACGTTTTCACCACAACCTTTAATAGCATCTTGAGGTAAATCGTTTGTAATGTTTATAGCAGTAAAATTAAATCGTAACATGAAAAGAATACGTGGGTGGCTTTACGATCTTTGGCAGCTTACCCTCCTTTTTCCCCTTGCTTTAAATTTTACATTTGACACAGTACTTGAATCCAAAAGCATTACAACTCTTTCAACTAAGTTGCAGTTTCTAAAACGTCTGATTATCCTGGTCTTCCACCTGGCTTCCTTGTCTTTGGCTGTGTATTTACGGCCCGCGGAAATTGACGCTCAACTCCTAAAATGGCCTGAGGAAATAACGGACGTGGGACGTACAATTGCCGAATGCATTACAGTTGTCGGTGTTTTGGGCTACATTCTGATTCAGCTGGGTGGTGAAATAGTCAACGTCGGACTTCTTTCTTTCCTCAAGCAGCTGGTATACAATTCACCTACGCTTCAGACGCTTTCAAATCGCTTGCTTTGTCTCGACTTTCTTTCAAAAAAAAACTTCCTTTTATCTCAGATGTACATCAATGGGAAAATTCTGTCTTTAGACTCTATTCTAGTTTAAAAAATTGCAGTCAAAAATTAGCTCTTATACAAGATTGGTGTTCAGTATTTGAATCAAATCATTTTTACGGATAAAAATAAAGTTACTTCTATAAATAATAATTTTTATTGAAATAATAGAAATATAATAAAATAATGGAACAATAATGTGAGCAAAATAGTAATAATTATTTTATTTCATGCAAAGAATAAGTTTTTTACAGTAAAGAACCAGGTCTGACTATAACCATCTGTTTCTACTTAAGGTCGTGCAGTAATTAGGGGCTGTTCAAGTATTACGTAAGCACTTTTCTGGCCATTTTTAACCCCCCCGTCCCCCTATATAAGCAACAGTAAACATTGCCTATACCCCTCCCCCCAATATTACGTAAGATTCGCTTGACCCCCCCCTAAAAAAATTTTTTTCATCGAAAA
>JAUEJJ010000046.1:11457465-11477090 GCA_032164275.1 Synergus coniferae
GCGCCAATAAAAATTATTTTAATGTTGCAGGACTTGGAGTTGCGGTAAAATTTAAAATTAATCTTTTTAGACGATACAAAATCTTACGTAAGATTTCAGTTGACCCCCTCCTTCCCCATGTAAGAAACAGTAAGGAACTACGAACCCCCCCCTCCCCCCAAAGTGCTTACGTAATACTTGAACAGGCCCTTATTAAAAAAGCAAATTCATGTAACCCGGGGTTTTTTTCACAGTTTTTATTTTTAAAAAATAATCCGTGTTCATGTTTTTTACGCTTGTGCAATAGTATTTTTTTAAGGTAAAAAATGTGGTAACATATATTTTGTGCAGCAAATAACACGGTCTGACTATAACTATCATTTTCTACTTAATACTATCCAATTTGTGCTAGTAGTGAAAGGACGTCACTGTCAGAAAATTTAATTTGCAGTATAATTGCCCATTTTTCGTAAAAATACGTTTTATGCAGCAAAGAAATATGTCTGGTTGTAAATGTCCGTTTCTACTTGACGCCGTGAATTTACTCTACGTGGAAAAGACCGCCGTAGTCAGACCATTTAGTTTTCAGTAGAAAATCCTGTATTTGGTAAGCCATCTCATTTCCAAAACCTTTTGCGCAAGTGTTTAATTCAAATATTCATACAAATTCAAAAGCGAATTTAAATTGAACGGCATTCAATTTCAAAGACGTAAATCTTACATATTCTAAAACTCAAACTTTTCCCACATTGTACGTCGGTCTGTTGTTAAATCTTTTTGAAATAATGCATTTTTATTGTTTTCTTATTTTTTTACAGAGCCATGAACCAGCAAAATTTATTTTTCTGATTAGCAACTTGTTGATATTGGCCTGCATTCCATGTCGTTTGTCCGGGGATCGTCATGCTGAGGATGCTATATTGATAATAGCAGTTCCCGGTTCCTGGTTTCTATTGATGTTCTTTGCGGGGTAAGTTATGCACTTCTGAGGATAACCGTGACCAATTTTGCAACATAAAGGCATGAAATCGATTGCGGGCTTTTGATAAAGTATATACCACGTTGTAATATATATAATTGGAAAACCTATGAAATACACATGAGAGGAATTCATTACGTAAATTTTCATATGCAATATTATATATTGCAATATTATATATTTTTAAACATTTAGAAGATAAATTTGTATTGTAATAAAGAAGGACACTATTTCGAAATATAGTTATACAGAAATCGATTCCGGTAGCAGGCTTAATATTTATGAAAGTTTCTCATTTTCTCGGTCGTTTGTTGCGTGACAATTAACTGTTATATTGATTTGAGGTACGAAGGTGCTAAAACGTGACAAAACTCGGTTCAAATGTAAGTAGGTCATCTTTAACGAATTTCGACAAAGTCAATAACGCTGATGTACAAGGCTTCAAACTCCTCTATAACTCGCTCTTTATCTCATATAAATCTAAGGATTGCTATTTCAGATATAAAAAAATCGTTTCAAGGTAGGTCAAAGATTTAAAGAGGCATTCATGAATTTTTCAGAAAAAAATGGATCATGGGAGCAGAAAAAATGCAATAGATCGTTGAAAATAAGGTACATGAAATAAAGTGTACATTTTCTTATGTTTTTAATATAATTTTCTCAGATTTTGCGAAGTTATTTTAGTTATATAACGTACGTGAACCTTTAGAACGTTCGTGGACTTTGATATCTTGGTGTAACGACACTTTGACGAACTTCTTGTTCCTGGATGGTGTCAGGATGTCGTTACTAGAATCGTAACTCCCCGATATTCCGTGAGTCCAGTCGTGAGAAACGGTGCCTCCTGAAGCGTGACATATGTGCGACACGTGAATGTAATGCTAACTGCTTTTTCACTCCATTCACGTGTAATCACGCGTGCCTAATGAAAACTTGCGGTCTCTTATTCACATCCCATGTTAGACATAAAAAGGAACAAAATAATTCACCTTTCCCATAAAAAAATTCTCATATACGGCCTTTTCTTATGAGGTTCTTTTCCAGAGAAACTCGTCTTTTAGTTAGATTTTTTTACGCTTAAAACAATATTTATATTATATATGAAATAAGTTAGTAGAAACAATTTTATAGAGAGGAATGGAACGAAGTGTAGGATATTTTAGAAATAGAGAGAATTTTACTTTTTGTTTTTGCCTCGATTGCAGGAAAGAATTATTTCTTTCAAGGGTTTTACAAAATATGTCGACAGTGCCTTTATTGGCAGAGAAACGTAATGCACGTGGAGAAGTACTCGTTGCCGAAAAGGGAAAATGGAAAAAGAGGTTGGAGGATTTTTATCCGCCCATAAAACCCCTTTTCCACTACTCGATCAGACGCAGACCTAGTCGAGCTTTTTTATTTACTCCATACATATGTATACGCGCGACTGCTGGAGATGAGAGTCGCGTAGGAAGAATTATTTGAATGAGAGATATCGATATTCGCTGACCTGGTAACTTAAATGCCTCTAATCCTTGTTCAAATTTACACACGTGCACTATCTTCTTCAATTTTTAAATTAGAATTTCTCATATTTAACAACTTGAAATTACTTTAATGCTTTTAAGTTTGTCTGGCAGAAACAAATTGGAAAGCAATCGAAAATAAATAAAAAAGTACATTTTAAATTTATACCTGAAGTTCCAATTGCTTATTTGATTGGTTTTAATAAGATACACTTCAAAAATATGTACTTATGTTATTTTTACTTATTTTCTGTTTACTTTTTTTTCACGCAAAGAGAGAAATATTTTGTTGGATTCGAGCCATGAATTGTTTACCACCAAAACTCTATACAATGCAGGATTACTTACTTTATTGTTGATTTTCTCTTATACTAGAATAGTATGAATGTATTGATCGCGACCCATGCCAGAAATCGTAAAATGAAACTGGATATAAGCGCGAGGAAGAATATTTGCAACTGTTCAATGTTCATATACCTTCATATTCAATTTATATGGTAAAAACAGCAGTTTATTGATTCAGATAATATATAAAACTTTTGTTTACGAATTATAAATTAGAAGGATACAATTTATTCTTATACGGATAAAATTAGTAGAAAGGATAACAGAGGCTCATGGGTTAGAAGTTTCTCTCTTATTTTCTTGATAGGAAATTTTTTCTATCTTGTTAAACTTAAAAACAGAATTATATATTACTTTCTTTTCCAAGAAAGTAGCATATTTTCCACAACAAGAAACTCGTCCGATCTTATTTCAATTTCTTTTCTGAAACAATATGTATTATAAGTTAATTGGACTAAGTGGAAAATAAGTTTCTTTTGAAATTTTTTTTCTTTGTTAATATATTACTTGAAAGAAACAAGTTAAACTCTCAGATACAAGAATTGCTTCAGGTATAACACAGCATTTTTTGTTTTCAATTACAGGGCGGTTCGTCTTACGGGTCCATTTGTCACGATGGTCTACAGTATGATAACAGGAGATATGCTAACATTTGGTATCATTTACACGATTGTACTTTTTGGGTTTTCTCAATCATTCTACTTCCTCTACAAGGGCTTTCCAGGGGTGAAATCAACCCTCTTTCACTCTTACCACTCCACTTGGATGGCGTTATTTCAGATAACCCTCGGTGATTATAGTGTAAGATCTTTATGTGCGATCATCTAACTTTATTATCATAATCCCCTATACATCATATTTTTAGCTACATACCCTATTATAAACCTCTTCTGCCTCAAAGAGATAATATTTGATATTCATTTACATCCTCTGAAATTTTGATTGATAGATTCTAATTATTGCGAATTGATTCAAATATTTACATTGATACATGTCAAAAGTCGTGAAATTAAATTTTGAAATTCAATTATATGTAGAGTAGATGTACATAAAGTAATAATCCAGATAAACTGTTTTATGTCCTACTTATATAATACTTGATATTATATTTGATTGACTTAGATTGAACAGATTGTATAATTTAATTTATTCAAGATATCTTTTTTATCAAGAGGTAATTAAATTTTCAAGGATTCCGACAAGTGTCAAAATGTCTCTTTTCTCGTGTTTTAAGCTCGAGTTTAACTTTTAATTTTAGTCTCGACCCCTTCGGCTCGAAAGAATATTAGCTAGACTTTCTTTTGATAAAATATATTTCTGTCGTTTTAAGCTTCCTGCTCGGAGAAAAATTTGGAATATATTAAAATAGAGTACATTTTTCCTAAAAGGGAATAATTAATTATACAGAAAGACGTTCGCTGTAAAATTGACTTTAAAAAAATTTATTTTTATTTCCAAATCAGATTTTGAACCATTTACAATAAATATAAAAATTACTCGTGCAGATGTTTGTGCTCACTAAATTTCTATGTCGTTGCTATACTATTTTCTGGATAAGAAACCATTATCCAGTAACGCAATTCATATATTTTTTCGATTTTACTACGAGGCTGTAAATTTCAGAAATCACCTCAGAAAGCACGACTGTTTGCCTCACGAGTAAACCATACAACGTAACTGGGTTATCGTTTTTACAGTTCTAAAATTATTATCATCCCTAGTCATTTAGTTGATATTAAATTTCCTCGTGTGATATTTACAGTATTCGGACCTAAGCTACACGACCTACCCCAACCTAAGTAAAACGGTCTTTGCCATTTTTATGGTTCTGGTGCCAATATTGTTACTCAACATGTTGATAGCCATGATGGGAAATACTTATGCCCATGTCATTGAACAGAGTGAGAAAGAGTGGGTGAAACAGGTAAAATAAAATCACACGAAATCATTACTAGTAAATTAGTAAAAAGGTACTAAGATTTTCTAATCACTTTGTTCTAGTGGGCCAAAATTGTAGTGTCATTGGAACGTGCAGTCTCTCAAAAAGATGCGCATAACTATTTACAAGAATACAGCATCAAACTTGGACCGGGAGACGATCCTAATAATCCAGCATCCGAGCAGAGAGGAGTTATGGTGATCAAAAGCAAATCCAAGACCAGAGCCAAGCAAAGAAAGGGCGCCGTTGCCAATTGGAAGGTCGTTTATTATTCCCCTCTTCTGCACTTGAATTTCATTCATCCGAAAATACGAGGAAAATCTCTGAATTTTCACACTTCACAAATCACAAATTCATATCAATTTTTGTTTTATTCAACAGAGCGAATCTTTAAACATTATTCCCAAATTTACAAATATTCTTCTTATTTATAATGTATATTATATTTAAGAGAAAGATCATTTAAGAAATGATCAAAGAATGCACTGACGATTCTTTTAGAATTTTTTTAGACTTTGATTAATATGGAATATTTATATAGAATGTTTATTGATGTTGATTGAAAGTAAAACTCTATAGAGAATTCCAAATGGAAATTGCATGATTCAAATTACAATAATATTTAAATGATTGAAAACCTAAATCAGATTTCGAATTCATGTCTTTTATTTGTTAGACATATTGAATATAAAATGATGATATCAGTTCTTTTTTTTTGGCATTAGGAATAAAAGGGGATGTTTGAAATACTGGTCTGATTATTAAATCTGACGTTTATCTGATTTTATTAGAGGGTTGGTAAAGTGACCATAAACGAACTGAGGAAACGTGGGATGACCGGAGAGGAATTACGATGCATTATGTGGGGACGTGCATCCTTTTCCACTCCAGTGCGGGCAAGGTAATCTTTAATCTTTAATCATGTACCCTACTCATGCAGAAATCAGATATATATATAAATTCAACTTATGTCTTGCATCAAAAATGGTCTGAAACTTTCAGAACATGAATTTAAATTTCATGCAAAGTTAAGTATGATTCTTGCTATTTTTAAAGTAAAGTAAATTTATATTTTATTAAATATTTCTCAAGTGTTTCTAAAGCGATAGCAAAGCTGTTTGCTACAATTTTATAAAGCTCCTATCTTGACTTGAGTTTGCATCCTGAACCTGATGCGAAGCTGAGCTGAATCAAAATGAAGTGACGACGTAATGTCGCACGCAAACACAAAACTATATCATACTTTATTCTTCACTTTCAAAACACAATTTTTTACTCATTTCTGTAAAATAGAAAAACTTTAGTGAAACGATGCACTTTAATATTTTTTAGCTTGCGTTGCTGCATATTCTATGAAAGCACGATTAATTTTTACTACAATTTTCTTTTGCAGACTATTGTGTAAGTTGTTCTTTATTTAGTTTAAAATTGAATTATATTAATATTTTTTTTTTAAATGTGTTCTAGTCCCAACATTGATGAGGTTGGAATGATACCAGGAGTCTTTGGTGAAGCATTGACAGCAGCTTTGGATGTCATGGCATTTTCTCATGATCCTGATGTGACAACAGGAACTAATGAGAATCCAAATGCCATACATCCAAATTATAAAATCACAAATGCACAGTCGCAAATCATACCAAATGGCCAAGTAAAAACTATAATGAATAATCAGCAGCCAGAGACAGTTGACATTAAACAAAACACACCGAATAATAATTCATCTGCTCAAGTTCAAACTCAAAATAAATCTTTCTCAGCTTCCAAGTCTCAAGATGCAAATATTACAGATTCTTCGAAAACGCAACTGAATTCAGGTAAAATTTATTCCAATTTCTGGTTTAAATTGCTCCCTTTGTTTCAGGTTTAATAAAAAAAAAGTGAATTAAACGTTTTTACGATTTGAGAAATTTTCATTACAATAATTACTTTGCTTTATTTGTCATGGAAATAATTTTCTCTTTACCCTGCAAATGTAGTTTGATCAAAATCGCAATTGCGAACTGACGAATAAATTGAATGTATATTTAATCCCTTCAAACATTTGTAATTGCTTCTGCTTTTAGAGTTAAATAGACTAAAATTTTAATAATTCAATAAACGTGATTTCATATATTACTAGTATATAGCTCAATATCCTTTGGTGATATAAGGAAAATCGATTATACATAATTCGAAACGTTTAATTATGTTTTTCTTTCATAAGTAGATCATAAAAAATGTTTCGGTAATATTGCTCATTAATTATCAAGTAGTTATTATAATTACCTTTTAGAGCAATAATTTATGAGCACTCGAGCAACAAGTATACAATTAGCCTCACGTGGAGAGCTTAATCGATTACAGCAACAGCTGATTGGGAGTTAAATTACACTGTGGACCGTGTGAGTAATTCAGTAGATTTGGTACTCAAGTGCTTCACTCCTACTGTATAGAGAATTTTCCCTCAAATTTATATTTAGGTAGAGTTTGCAATCAATATGTTTTAGACCAGTAAACTTTAGACCACATTTCAACTCAAATATTTCAGAGTAAAGGTCTTTAAGCCCTAGAACTTTTGTACCTTTTGGTAGGTTCATGAAAAAATCGATATTCCAAGGTTTTCTTCCAGGTTTTTTCAATAAAATAAAGTGGAGGAATTTAATTAATTTTTGAGAAGACAATCAAAGTGAATAAATACAATTTCTACGGGAGCAATTTATAAACGTCGACTCATAAAATTGTTCAGTTTGACAAATCCTTTTCGAATCCTTCCATTACAGAACGAGCTTGCGTTTAATTTACTCTGCGTTCAAAAGACACAATTGTAAGGTTCCAAATCAAGGTAGAAAGAGGAAGAGTTCGCTCGTTCACATTCCTCTCTGAAACCTTTTCTACCTCCATTCCATTTACTTTTACGTTGACTCGATTCTTTGAGGATTCAGAGAACGCCAGGCTATCCGGGTCTCCTAAACTGGATTTTCATGCCTCTACGTTCCATCTGATGAAACTCTGCAAAATTTCCCAAACCAAAGTACACTGCCATTAAGTTTTATATGATCTTAAAATTTAGTCGCTCTTGAATAGAAAGGAAATCTATCAGAAGTTTATGTGATAACTCATCGACAAATTGATACTGAAACGTGTAAAGTGCCGGAAAAATAATATTCTCACAATTTCCTTCTTCCATTATAATATTCTAAAGATTAATATGATTTAAAACAAATTCGATTTAAAATTTATGAAGATGTTTTTGATACACTTCTTTTCCCCTGCGATAATTTTCCTTTCTTTAATCATTCCTTATTCTTTTCCCCTTAATCTCGACTTCCACTGTTTGTCCTTTTATTCATATTACTCCTCCCTTTGGCTTCCCTTAGGCTTTCGCTTCAGTCTTCCCTTCAAACGACCCTTCTTTTAATTTCCTTAATATTTTCATCATCGCTTGAATCATTGATCAAGGCCTTCGTCTTGATCAGTGGATCCGTATCAATCCAAATTAATTGACGTGTTCAGTAAACTTTATTTATAAAAATTTATGTATAGCTATAAATATTTTATACATGTTTTATAAAACATTAGTTTAGGAAAAATCTAGTCATAAAAATGGTGGTGAATATACATAATAAAAATCCTTTTTTTCTATTGCACGAGGTTCAATTTCAAGATATGTTGTCAAGGAAATTACTATTTATTGAACATGTCTTCTTGTACGACTGATTGCAGGGAAGAGCTTTGGTATGATCATTCAGACAGATACGAGTGAAGGTATTGGGGAGAACTCCGACCCCTTGCTAGATCTGGTAATCGCTTCAGAGGTTGAAGGCTGCAATCCAAAAAGTTTTCTCAAACTCGCGGAATCTGCACGACTTCTGAGCGAGATTTCACTGAAACCAGTGAAACCATCCATTGATCCAACTATTTTGGAAGGATTTTCCATTACCAGCATCGCCATGGCACCATCGGTGAAAACTACCCTCGTCAGAAAGCAATACTTCATCGAGTCTAGCGATAATGACGTTTGCGGAAGTAAGGGTCGTTCTGTTTACTCTATCAATGAAACTCAAATCCAAGTTTTAATTTTTAAACAAAATTTTCATAATTAAATTAATCCTCTTATTTAAACTAACTCTAATTTCTAGTACTTTTCTACATACAGCTTTAAAACTGTATTATTTATATGTATATGTCAATTCCACATTTTTATTGTACTCATTCTATTTCTGAATATTCGCAAGTGAATAATTGTAATAATTAATTAAATTACTAATACTGAATTTTGCATAATACTTTTAGTTCTTCGACTCTTAACAGATACTTCAGTTTTAATACATAAAACTAATTTTTTCAGAGCTTGTTGTTGAAAGTCTATCGGCATCCCGCGTTATCTTCTCTCGATTTTTTCTACTCAACCTGCTACATTTTCACATTATCTATTATATTGCACAAGGGTCGAGAGCATGACCTTTAAGCATCCATCTTCTCTTATAAAGAATTTTTTTATTATTTCATACTCTACGATATAAGTACTTTAGACATTAAGGTTCCCGTGTCTTTAATTTCTTAACGATATACTTCGTATTTCAAATACTTACATATTTTTATCCGTGTGTATTTATTTTATATTTCATTATATTCGACTCCATAAAATTAATGAAGTTAGAAGAAGATTTTTCGACTCGGTTGGGAATAAGGAAAATATTTTTTGTTCAAGATGACTATCTTCTGGGTACGGAAGCTCGTCTTCGCAGGATCAAGTCTGCCAATAGTAGATACGTAACGACAAAAAGGAAATCCGGACAGGATGACGACAGTTCCTCTTCCTCGCCATCCGTCGAGAACAATTCCGGATACCATCCTCTCATGAACGAGCCAGAAGACCTTTCAAGTCAACAGCCACAGCCATCAGTCAAAATCGATTCTAAGCCCAATGGAACAAACAAAAAAAAGCAGAATGGCAAGAATCACAAACGCAGGCCAAAAACTGCAAGAAATAGGTAAAATCAGAAAATATGTAAAAATGTACTCTGTATATGTACCTATTTATTGAAAAATTTTCTTATACAGAAACATAATATTCTGAAGATTCTTGTACTTTTTTATTTATTTTATTTAATACCAAGCGATAACAGCAGGTTTAACTGCCTTAAAGATATCAGAGTAAATTGCTTTGGGGCAAACTGGAGTTCAAAAAAAAAAAAACTGAAAATAAGCTCAGCGTAAATATAATAAAGTCAAGGGACGAATATACCGTCCCCTCTATTATTTCAAGCTAAACTCAAAATATACAGTCTGGACGATAATTTTATTAAAATTCAAAAAAGTGCGGATCGCCTTTTACATTCCTGTGAAGATATAAGACTCTTTGCAGAAGCCCATGTTTTATCTTAATAAAGGGATTAAAATTTATGTATCTGAAAATAAATAATGTCGAAATTCAGAGGGTGATAGATAAAATATATAACTCCCGATATATTCTAGCCTAAAAGATTTTATGTGACGGAAGTGACGCTTGGGAATATATTTCAATCATGGTAAAAGGGAGGATTCGGTTCTATTTAGTTTTTTATATTATAGGGTTGCGATTCATTTCCATTTTCTTTTATGTAAAACTCCTTCGATAAATAAAAATCTTCCATTGTATTCTGTACAAGCCGAAAGGAATATTGGGAGTTTATCTAAATCATTCAATTTCATTTATTTCACGTTTACTTTTAATCCACAAAATGATTTTTTGTTATTTGTTTCAGAATATCGCCAAAAGAAATGAATCAGACAGATTTGAAAGAGAAAAATAAGGAAGATTCTCCTCCAACGTCTCCAACTGATCCTTTAGAGCCTTGGAGCACACAAGGCATCACAGATATGAACACCATTCTTGCTTGGAAAGAAAGTACACCAGACAGTCCTTAGATTTACTGTCTCATAGAAAAATTTTCCACTATATTGTAAATATGAAAGTTGCATGATCTTTCCATATAATTATATTATAAATAAATAATAATTATTTTAATAAATATTATTTTCGACTCTGAAAATAACTCCTTTGAGTATTTATTCTGAGGGTTGATTTTATCGCAGTTTTAGGTAGTTAAAAATATATTAAGGCTATAGTTAGGAGTTCTATTTAAGCATAGAAATAGAATGATAATAAGAAAAATTAGAAAATAATTTTATTTTCAGAAAGATTTTTTTTGGATTCTAATATCTGAGAGAAAGCGAAATCGAAGAGGGTTGAATTCTATTTTCGTAAGAATTATCGATAAGCCGAATTTGATACCAGAGCTATTCGACCAAACAATTTTTGTGTAACATAAATGAATTGAAATGAATGAGAATTTCAATTCCAGGATTCATTTACATTATATAAAAATATCCAGTCGAAAATAGCTCTGGTATTATTAAACTCGGCTTATGGAAAATTCTTACGTAAATAAAATCCAACCCTCTTTGACTTCACTTTCCCTTATAAATGCATAACGAAAAATTTTCTTTTAATTGATTTCTCCATTTTTGAGTACACATGGAAATACTAATAATAATTTTCTGAATTCACAGTATTTCAATAAAAATTACTCACAAGTTTTCTATGATACGATCCTAATGTCGAGACTTAATAAGAACCGAGGGGGAGCTTTTCTCAAGAGAAAAAAATTGCCCAAGGGCGAAGAAGAACGAGCTCCTCTTTTTGTGGAGGAGGGTTGGATTTTCTGAGGGTTTACCTTCTGTTGAGAATAACCCTTATGCATTTTCTTCCGAATAAATAAGAAAGCTTTCGATTAAGTTTATCGATCGATTGACTTTAACGTCAAGAGGCCGAATGAGATTTGAAAAGACGTTCAGCGAAAAGCTACGGTATTTTTATTAAAAGAAAATCGTTGCGTCACGTTATAGATTCAGTTTCTCTTATCTTGGGATAAATCCTCGATTTCCGTCGCCTACGTCTTTCCTTCGAAGTAGAAAGAAGGACTGGGATCGATTTTCGATTATGTCGAGGAGCTTTGTTCGTAATGGAAAGCTGGAAAACTTATGAAAAGCGGAGTTCTACCACCTCCCCCTTCTACACCCTCTTACCCAAGATCCACTGTCTTATTCTTATCTCTGTCATCCTGTACAAGTTCATTTAATATATTTCCAATACTTAAACGAATTAACAAGTTTCTTGGTGCACATAAAGCCACAAGGACCAAACCTGTGTAGAAATGAGTTCGCGTAATTATTGGAAGAATGAGAGTTGTTGATTAAGAAATACGGGAAGCATTCTTGATAAAGAGCTTGCAATAAACTTCAATTAGTGTTCTTGTTTGACTTCTAAGTTTCCATTGTTATTTTTCTTTACTCTTAAACACTTTTCAAATAGATTTATTAAGAATTTATTACTGAATATAGGTACTGTACAATTGAAAATACTGTAAAAAGTATTTGAGAATAAATTACTCAACTGTTTGGAATTAAATAATATACCATATATTATAGGAAAGTTTTTTCGCATGACAAGTAACAATCGATAATGGCCTGATTAAAATCTTCCCTTATTATTTATTGAGAAAAAAGGACATTATTACAGGAAAATTTTGCTCGTACATTATAAATATTCTATTAACTCTAAACTCTAGAGCTTTGCAAAACGCCAGGTGTCTCTTCATTATTAACAATTAGCGACAGTGAACGACTCAAGTTTGTTAATAGGAGTCATTAAGTTTTATCGCAGAGACAGTTAAAAATTTACCCGACTGGATATCCTGTTTGTAATATATCTTCCGCAACTTCTGTGTATTAAAATTAGTTGTTGCAACGATGCCAACATTTAATTTATTATTTAAAATTGCTAATTCAAAAGAATTTTTTATCCGAAAAGGAATCCATTTAAATTGCGCAATATATACTAAAAAAAGACATTATTCACAGTGTTAATTGTTTTGTTTCAATTTCTATAAAGAGGATGTACAATTGTACCATTTCATATATATTGTAATGTACATACATATATCATACCACATACTCGTGGTAAACTCATTGTCAGCAAAATGATAAATCGCTGCAATTAACTCGTCCATCACCTGCGCAGTATCGAAGCTACATAAATATTTAATGGCTATTCAGAAAACAAATTCTACAAAAAAGTGAGTTTCACAGATAATTCTGTGTAATTCTATCTTCTTTTATATACCAGACAAAGATACGGTCTTATGAAAAATTACTACGTCCGACGTTTGAAAAATTGGAATACATTTTTAATGAATTTCGAGAAAGGGTTCCTATTAATTTTTCTCTCAAAGATAATAATTCGATAATAATATAAGTTACTAACGATGTGGTCCAATGAAATCACATTTATTATTTCCATTCTCAACCTCAATAAAAATTTAAACAATCAAATTGGTTAAATATTGCTTCTCTATTGAACGACTTTTCTTTTGAAATAAAAATAAAATGACAAATAGAATATTTGAGGTTTTAATTTGCAAGAGTTACATTATAGGCATATAAAAGTTTATGAGAGCCAGTAGAAAGAATAAATATATAAATAAGGGTAACACCATCTATCAAGGGAGTCTAAAGTAGCGAAAATTATGCTTACTTAAACCCTTATTAGAATGATCTTGTGCAGCATCTGCATCTGCAGTATAATCATATGTAAACTTGCACAGACTCTGCAAAAGGTAGCTCTGTTTTCGCAAACAGAAAGTACGCACAAGTCTGTAATTTGGAAAGATCTTTTATCTTGCTGGGAAGATAATAATCTTAGTTAGTTAGGTACTACATATATCTAGGAGAATCGAATGTTGAATCGACAATTTCAGGGAAGATATGACACGTAGACGTCAGTGTGTCAGTTTCAGTTAGTTTCGTGTGCGAAATGAGCGGATTGACAGTGTCAAGAATTTTATTATTCCTGTTGTACCTGGTTCGAGCAATTCATATGATGTTTGGTTTGGAAACGAGACTGACACAAGTAGACGATGACATGCCTCGTTACTGTCGGATTTGCACGAGTCACACTATGTGTCGGTTTCAGGTACGCACCTATACTCATGTCTTCGTATTTACAGAAATCATAATGTTCCTCGTGAACATTCTTCGGGGCGATGAATAGAAAGAGTCGAGGGCTCGGAATTAAAAAAAAGGGGATGATACAGCAGTTCACCTCAGGAAAATTACACCCGAACCAGCAGAAGCTTATACTTTAAAGTTTAAACACAACGCAGACCACGCAGACAGTATTTTTTTTCATCACCTTTCAATTTTTCATTTATTTCTTTTATCTTTATTTTTCTACTGCTCATATTTACTTCCTTTCTTACAACTAGTATCGCATTACGATTCTCAAAAATAACGAGAGTCCAAAACTCATATTTTAATTTAAATTTTTTAAATTATTCAAATACTTGAATGTGTAAAGTGAGTAGCGGTACAGAAAATATTTTGAATACCTGAAATATTTTTAATATCATGAAATAAAAATATTTTTAATGTAAAAAATATTTGGTAGATTTGTATTGATTTTATTCAATTATTCAGCTGGGTTTAATTTTTACAAAATATAAAGAAAAGAGAATAATCATTCTAATTTACGCACGGTAATTGCATGAGAGGGAATGAGGGAAAAAGTTTTGTTGATTACAGATGGCTGGATATATTGCACGCATTGAGGCGATTATAAATCTCGTTTTGATTGAATCATTCCCCCAAAATTGTACGCTACTCACAAATATCAATACTTTTAAATTAACGACGATCGTTAAACTAATTTCAAACAAGCAATTACTTTCATTCGGTTACAAAAATATGCATATTGCAAATACATTTACGAAACCTAATTAGAATAATGTTTTGGTAGTTCGATAATATTGGTGAAAAGTGCTTTGATGTTCATAATGGGGATTTCGCTGGTTATGAAATTGAGTGGATATTAGAACAACACAATTTATTCCGCAGTCGTATAGCTCGTGCTCTGGAACAACGAGGTAATCCTGAACCGCAACCTTCAGCAAAATATATGATGGAATTGGTAATCCAACAGGAAAAATATTTCTATTGTTTTTACTATTTATTATAAGATTTATGAATGTGTATTAAACGTAAAATATTTCAAATATTGTAGTCCTGGGATGTTGAACTCGCTGCAATTGCTCAACGGTGGGCTTTTCAGTGTCGTTTAATCGAGAAGGACGTTTGCAGAGATGTTGGTTAGTAATTTTAAATTTTAATATTGCAGACTATCTTTAAATTATTTTTTAAAAAAATACCATCCCCTAAAGCATATTATAACATAATTTTGTACTAAAAAAGCTACAGAATGGTGCAATCGACTTCCGTGAATGTTTTATACAATATTAAAAAATTAATACGCTGCTTGGATAAAGCTATTTCTAAAAAAGTGCACACTTGCATTTAACATTGTAAAATCGAACTCTGAACAGAAATAGGCTGCGTGTCCTTATATACATAGTTGGTCAACGCCTTCGAGAATTGTATCGATTACTACTTTATTGCTAGTCGAGTACCAATTAACATAGTTATACGAAAACTACTGCATAATTCCACAGTCTCGATTTTAAGTAGATCTTAGCCTTTTGCGCAAAATGAGTCTAAAGGTCAAATTCTCAGCATTCCCAAGAAAATTCTAATTTAAAAAAACTGAGCTTGGAATTATATAATGCAAGGAAGTATAAGCTCTCAGTTTATGGAAAATTGTATTGTCAATAAAGAACTAATTTTTTCGAGTATGAAAAAAACAGCATACAAGATTCCTGTGTCCGACATTTGCCGACATTGAGTACTTTCAGTGGTTCATGTCCCTACTAAATTTAGATTTTTTTTTTAGATAACTTTGGATTAAAAACGCAATTCAAAAATTTGTTTTTCTAAATAATTTATTTAAAAAATGAGTAAATCGAGTAATTTCGAAAGATAAAGCGTAATTTAATTAAAAATGAGAAACCCTTTGCTGTCAGTGCTGACAAAACGTAGCCTGAATACCATTTACTGTCATTTTAGAGCGATTTAGAGTCGGGCAAAATGTACAACTGTTAGACCTCGGAGAGGAGGGAAGTGGTCCAGCTTCAGCACTTAGACGAATAAGCTTTCATTTCCAGTCGTGGAGTGACGAAGTAGAACAGTTCGACGCAGCCGAAGTCGGGTAAGGAGACGACCATGTTAAGCTTGCTTTATCAAAGAGAACAATATGCATTATTATTATTGTAGGTACAGGTGGTTTTCCTGACTAATAATATCTCCATAGTAATTCGCCTTTGTTATGGAGAGCACTATACGTGAACGAGCCATTGAGGGAAAAGATCTTGTTTTCACGGTACTCAACTTTATTACGTGCTTCCAGAAACGCGAAAGAAAGACCAAAGGCCAAGTCGCAAACGGAGATTACATTTATTTTATCGAAAACAATTTTCATTTTATACTTCCAGTTTATTCTTTAACACATTTATTTTGCCCACAATCATTTCCGTTTTATACTTCCATCAGCTTATATATTTTAAGGATTCCTATTAATAACTATTCCTAATATCATCCTCAATGTGATCAAATTTATATTCTTATTAATAATAATGATGATTTTTAAACTCGTTATATACTTCCTTTTACTCTTTGACCTACGTATCCAATACAAATTTTTTATTTAACTCGAGGTTTATACATTTAAATGAAAATGTTTATAGCCTTGTGAAATTCGTATCACGTCTGCCTTTCTTTAGGAAGCTAAGTTCTATTGCTATTCTGAAATTCTATAACGGCGAGATTGCACGGAATTGGAATATTAATTTGAGTTCGCTTTTGATAAACTTGTCTCCGGGTGCACATTCGATTCATTGGAAAATTGGTCCCTATTTCTCAAACTAAAGCTCAGCTAGGAGAACGTGATCTTGACGTTATTCTATAGACTTTGCTTAAAATTCCATCTCGACGAATGAAATTTTAATTGACTCAAGATCAACATGTGCGATCTAGTTAGCTGAAAATCGTTGATCAGTTCTCAAATCCTCTTTTGTTTTGACTTGAGCTCGTCTTGAGAGAATTCTATTTAAATGAAGTAATGAATTTTGTATTTAAATTATGTTCAATCTAATAAGCTGGATGGAAGAAGATATTGATAAGGGAATACATGTTAAATTATTATCAATTTCAGGTTGCTGAACTTTGAGAGACACAGACAATCCTCGCATATATATTTGGCAGCAGCTTCAATCGAATTCATTGGTTGTGGTCGGGCAACGTATATTGTGAATTTAAACGATACTGGTGACAATTACGTTGTTCTCTCAAATAGTAAATGCAGCAGAGTAGAAGTACTGGTATGCAATTACGGTCCGATCGATCGGACTAACCCTCAACGTCTTTATGAGATTGGCGCGCCAGGTTCTTGTCCCCATGGTACATCCCCCAGCACGAAATACGAAGGACTTTGTTGTAAGAAAAAAAAAAGTTCTTAACTGAATTTCAAATGTGAACCTCAGTTCCAGTGGCGTAGCTATTCAACCCCCAAAAAGCCACGAAACATGACCCAACCCATTTAATGAAAAGAAATTTTCATTTGAGAAATGAAGAAATCAGAGAATTTAATTTTTAAGCGTAATAACCCGTGTAGAAATTTTGCTGTGGTCCTGACCTGGCCCAGATCGGGGGTTTCATCCTCGGTTTGGGTCAGGTGTGAAAATTTCTACACGGGAATAATAAAAATATATATAAATGCAATAAGAGAGTGAATATTACAAAATATGAAAACTTTTTGTGATAATCTGTGTTTTCAGCTCGTGTGCTGAGAAAGAAACGAATAAAAAGTCCAAGCTTTGTAGAAGAAGATGAAAATGAAGAAGAAAGAAAAAAACTGGAAAAAATTTTTCATTCAGAATATTACCCATAAAATGTTTTATTCCTTTTTTCGTCTTAATCAACTTTTAATGTCTGATGTTTAGCCGATTTTAATGTATTAATATTAAGATTACAACTTGAAGGATTAAAAAATAATAATTTTCCGAATTGAACTGTGTCTCGGAAATTAGTTATCAATGATTTCACATCAATTTTTATTTATACGCGTAGATTTAAGATATTTGAACATTTATTTCAGAAACGTATAGAATATTTAAAGGGTTAATTGAGTTTGGTTGTCAAGTGGCGATAATTCAATATTGGTGAGTGACGAGTAGAACTGAGAAGTAATTATCAAATCAATCTCAAAATAAATATAATTTGCGATAATAACAAGTATCCACAGCTTTTTTAAATATAGATTTGCTTCGTCGATCTATGAAAATAGATATAGCCCTTTTTTCAACTGAAAAATAGAAAGGACAGATATTGGTAGATGTGGAAATAAGCGGAATCATTATTGAACACTCAATGATATTAACACGAGTAATTTTTCCAGCAAGTAAAGGTATGAAGTAAAGTAAATGACGTGACATCGATTTCTACCAGTCCGATTTACAATACCCGTATAACTTCTTGTTGCGAGAAGTTGTCGAGCAATTAGTTGCCTGTGACAAATACGTCACACAAAACTACGTTGAGTGGAACGAGATACTAACAAGGTCTGCGAGAAACTTCACATACATAAATAATTAACTTAAAAAAATGCAAGAAGTAATTCCTAGATGAAAAAACAGCAAGAGTTCATGGGTAAAGTAAAATCTAGTTTTTAGTAAAATTGATTTGTTTTTATTTCAAGATATTTATTGTCTTTCAAAGAATAACTGAAATGTTACTTTTGTTCTTCAAGTTTAATTATTTCCAAAATTCCATTTTTCATCTCTAACAGAGCTTCGTACTCAGTTAGACCCATTCTTCTTCTATTGCTGACATCGTAAACACCTTCTTCACTGTCACTGTGTTCACCACTCGTACCTCGTACCTATTATAGTGAGAAAATAATTAATTTGCTGTAAGGAAACTTTATTAAATACAGCACGAAATCAATTAAACTTTCTCTGATGAAATTATGTTAAGATTGCAAATTTATTCCTAATGAAATTAACACCTTTCTTATTTTTGAAATTAAAAAATGTGCAGACACCCCCAAAACATAATTCTGTACCAGGAAGCACGAGAAATGTAAAAACTGGATGATTTTTTTTATAATTTTAACTTTTTCATTAGAATACCTGAAGATTATACTTATTGGCGACAGCCTCTAGTTTTTTGCGATCCGCGGAGAGCTTGGGAAGCAGTATGTGCACCGAGGCTCTCACAGTCGTGCCCAAATTCGTTGGACAGAAAGTGAGAAATCCAATTCGCTGGTGTCGAGAGAATGCAAATTTTTCTTCAATTTTCGTCACGGCTCTCACCAGCCTGTCGTATACAGTTGCCAGATCACCACCCTTCTGCATCGATATTATGCGCAGATGATCCTCTTCGTTGACCCAGACAAGAAAAGTTTTCTCCTCGTTATAGAATATACCCCTGCCTGGAAAAAATAAGAAACAAATATGTGGATAACTCGAGACACGAGAGGGTTACATTCCCTCGTTAAACTTCTGTGCGCTACACGCGAGACTTCGTTTCCGGCACAAACCAACACGACGAGGTGCTGAGTAAATCCGATATCCCCTTTGAAAAATGTCCCGCGGAACGAATTACTACTCCCGTGTCACGTAATTTGAATTTTCCGTTTCCTGTGAAAAATTCATACATGTGCACTAGGGTGGTCCATAAATAATAGCAAAAGCATAGAGTTCAAAAAATTGAAGCTCCTCTCATAAATATTTATCCCTTTGATGAAAAAATTATGTATAATCTTTTTAATTCCAATTTTATGGACAGGATAAAAGATACATAATATTCGTATTAGTTAGAAAATAACTAATATTAAGGTAAATGCACCTATTTGCGACAGTGTAAGGGTTATGACAGAATTTAAGACCAATACAAAAGTGTAATCCAT
>JAUEJJ010000046.1:11493921-11505003 GCA_032164275.1 Synergus coniferae
TTCATTAAATTTACTATATTTAATCAGGCACTGTCGCAAATAGGGGCACTGTCGCAAATAGGTACACTTACCTTATTTAGAAAATAACTAATATTAATATTAGTTAGAAAATATTGATATTTTTATCCCAAGCTCTGAATAAATTTCATCCTTCGAGGTTCCCCTTTGCGAATTAAGCTTACATCGAAATAGGGTATAATATAATGTCTTGGGATTTAAGATTATGATGATGGTCATCGAATGGGATGTCTTGGAAGTATGTAATAGAATACGTCCGGCGGTTGCTACTCACCAACTGGCCAATATCGACAGGCATTCGCTGCTTGTAGAAAGCGATCGCCTTCTTTGAAGAGGAAGTGTTCGTCTATCAGTCTCTGTTGGGTATTCTTGTCCATTCCCTCGAGAGGATAATATGTTCCTTTCAGCTCTCCCTCGAGTGTCCTTAGAGCCTCGGACACCTGACACAAGACGAAATTTTCTTTTTCTCATATAGTTATCGGAGACAAATCGGACTTTTAAATATAAGACAACCAATAACAGTTCCAAATACAAAATGCAAACAAGTTGGGAAAATTTACATATAGTTGGAAAAAAGTGTAATGTCTAATTTTCAGATGAATAATTTAAGTAATAATAAAGATGATGTCCTATATAATTAAGGCATTTGTCGTAAAAACGTCGCATGTTGGCTAGTTTTATGGACCTGACTTGCTTTTTATATATTCACGGGTTTCCGTTCCACTCCACGGTCACTCCTTAATCGTTAAAAATTTATATTTAAAAGCATACTTTGTTCTTCTACTGAATTTCTGTTATAATTAAAATAAGGTTATTAACAGAATCATTAAAGTTTCAAAGTTCCTTTTTCATGAAATTTTTTGCTCCCAAGGGAGTAATTTTAAGAAGATACTTCATATAATTCTTAAACTGGATAAGAGAGAATATAAGAAAAGGGAAAGGGAGTGAATTCAAGAATTATTCTTTGGCATAATTTAAAGATCTCATTTTTCACTCAGCCGTACTTTTCCTTGTATTTGACGATAGTGATCCTCATTCATGGTGGGATTGAAGCGATAGCCCTTGAGGGTTCTTCCGCATCTAACTCTGGTCGAAACGACGTACTTTCCGGTTGGATCGAGGTTACCAAGAGTCCTAGGATTCCCCCAGTCCAATGGAGGATGTACATCTCTGGGACTAAATCCTCCATGATATTCCTCGATTATGGGATCAAAGAGGTCGGCGAAGACGCTGTAAGCTTCCGCGTCGGGTGCGTATACACCGATTCCAGAATCGGGATTTGCCACACCTGACTGTATCACATCTAAGAGAGTTGAATCGTAACTCGTCTTTCGATTCTTGAGCTTTTCGAATATCTCCCGAGTCAAGTATTTCTTCAGTAAAGAGGAGCTTTCACTTTCCGAGAGTTTGGTAAAAGCATCTTTCAATTTCTGAAGAACCTCAGAATCCACTTTTGAAGATCTGACTTTCTGTTTACAACTACAAACACTCTTGTCACACATTATTCTTTTACTAATTTGACTTTAATTTAACTTTGTTTTTATTTAATTTATTTTTTTTGTATTTTATTTGTTTATTTAATTAAAATTTTGATTTTTGAGGCTGATTTTTAAAAGCTTTGGAGGTTACTGAATTTTGAATGAAATGAGTTCTGAAATTGATGCTTTATTATTTCAATTTGTATGTATGTAAAACAAAAATGTTAAAGATTGTATTTTATTTGATAATTTTTTAAAAATCAAAACTGAAGAAGCTATGTATAGAAAAATACATATTGAAATGTATTAAGGTGATTTAAATCATTTTTCCAGGAGTAATTTAATTGTTCACTTTATTTTCGTGCATAAAACAAAAATAAACGTTCATTAACTCGGATTTTAATCGTCCAAACATGATTCGAATCACAACCTATATAGATCGATTGGAAACAACGGATTTATCACCGAGCAGCCATTTCTATTGCTGACATTTTTCACTTGTCAAAATCTCAAGTGACGAATGTCAGCGCGCTCAGAACAAGTATGTTTACCACCATTCGTTCGTTCGATCCATCATGGTTCGACCATGTCAAAAAATATTCATCCCTCGTGTCAATCCACACCTCGTATATTCTGACGAGTTGAAATTAATGTGACCAGAGAAACATCTTGTCCAGGCTGCGGCAAAATATTCTAGTATAGTGAATACAAAATTTTAAAAAAGTACAAACGAAATCAAAACATGGAGGGTTATTATCAACTTCATAAAAATTATCGATCCTTCAGAGATCCATGGGTAATACTTGCAAATTACTTTACACTCTTTTCTAGAATTATTCTAAGAAATAGAATTATTTCATTTGTCATTCACGTCAGGTTATATATTAAATAAGAAATATAAAATCTGCACAATCCCTTCACATTTAATTTTCCAATCCAAAGCCATTTACTTACAGATGGATACATAAAATTACTCAACAGTGTAATACAATTTATTACTGGACCAATAGTGACAAAAAGTGCATTGATTTATTAAAACCTGTAATTGAAACCTTCAATGCAATAAAGTTTCATTTGAAAGAAATGAAGTATTCCTCTGGAGTAGCAATTTAATTTAAAATCATTTTAATCACTATTCAACTAATTTGATATATCATAGTGTATTTAATTTATATAAAGTTCAAATAAATATCAAACTTTTTAAATTACATTTCATTAAACCCTATACATCTTAAACGTTGAAAAAAGTTTACTGATGTCCTTTTAAAGCCTAAAGATAATGAGACACAGATGATTACAAATTTGGTCTAATTCACACATAAAATTGGAAGAAAGGTGGATAAGGGAAAAAAGAGCAAGATTGGCATTTCTTTTTTACACTCTCTGCCATTAATCTTGAATGCCACTCTTCTCGTGCATGCTTTTAAAAGTAAATTTCTAACTTCAGATTTACCGCTTCCTGGTCACGGACAGCAAGCTTAGAGCACTTCTTGGCATCGGCTCGAATTGTGGACCCGTCACCTTCATCACGTGCATGTTCGCAGTCACAGTAATCGCGTGTGTAGTAGCTGTATGTATCCAAAAGAAAAAAAATTGTTGCAATTTGAAAAAAGCATATAATTGAGAGGGTTCGTACAAGGCAAAATGTTAAATAATGCAAGGCAACTAAACTCTCACAAAAACGTGCCTGAACGTTTAACTCTCCATATTATGTATTATTAGATGTGGATAACTGTTTTTTTAATTTTATGTGAGCTTAAAAATATCGTAACCTCTTTTTACCTCAAATGTTTCTTCAATTGGAACGTTCTATTTAACAAATGGATCTACTTTTTTGAGATTAAAACTATACTTTCAAGCTTGAACATACAATAATAAAAATCTGCTGCATAGTATATCAATTTTCCATGGAGAAATTAACTGACAAGTTATATTTTCCAGGATGTGCCCTAAACATGCATGCATAGACGAGCTAGCATTTTATAGGCTAAAAAAAGTAATATCTCTGTGCTGATATATAAGCCGCGAGCTGTTATACGCGCTTTTTTAAGTGCGTGTATACACAAAGCACTGAATGTTTTAATATGACTTTTAATGTCGACCAGTATGTATATATAAAAGCGTGTACTGGTAGTTTACAAGAAAATGTGCCTTCAGTGTGAATGTTCTCGTTAGAAATGGAGTATTTAACGAGTAATCATTGCTGTCCTGAATAGAACTCGAAATTCAACACAAAAACATTTTTTTTCTATAAAACAAAAAGTAAATTCATGCCCTCCCTCCCTCAATTTACTTTCCACATTGTATAAGTTTATTATTAAAATTATATAAATATTTTATAAATTCAGAATTTGGTAATCCAAATTAAAACATTCACTGAATTTTAGATCTTGATAAATTATATTGCAAATTATTTTGCGAGTTTCAAAATATTTGTAATTTTATATTATTAATTATTAACTTTTAATAACCAAAGACTCTAAAGAAAATAGAGCTTTTCTTCTTAACAATTTATTGCACAAGCGAACTGGAATTCACTGATGGATGAACTCCATTGATTGGAAACACACTATAGTCTTATTTATATTTACTTCTCATAGACAGTAATTGGATTGGTATCCAATCAGCGCAATGTACAGTTTCAATTACATCTGATGAAATAATATATCTAAATTAAGCATAAACAATTTTCCGTTAATCATTATTATACAATTAATTAATTGCAGGGTGCGAAAATTGCTACTATGAATAAGGAACTTTGTGAAAATCTAGAAAAGGATTCAGACGATGTAAGTATTTATTTCCGGAAGATTGATTCAATAAATTGATTTATTAATAGTAAAAAATTGGAAATAAGTAATAAATTACATTTTTTTAGAAAATTCCTAAAAAGGAGAGCCTCTTGAAAATCAAGCCAGTTTATAATTGCGTATATAATCACGTAAGTTTCAATTTTTTAAATTGGTGATCAATATCTCTAGATATTGATTATTTTTACTATACATATTACATTTTTGTGATCTATATAATGGAAAGTTGTTATTATACTCGATTGACTTTACAGCTACGACACATGGATCTTTTCCTGGAAAACACCAAAAAGACGGTGAGCATCCAACTTTCTTTTATCGTGCATGATGCGCCTTTGCTGTATCGATTTTTGAAAGCTTTCTGGTTTGTAAAACTTTTTCAATTTCAGTAAGCAAACAATATCGATAAGTGAAAATAATATTAGAGTTTATCGAGATTCAAGAAACGATTGAGCGAAGGCATAAGTATTTTCGATAATAATATACTCTACCTGACTATTCGATTTTACTCCAAACAATTTTTATTAATTCGAAATTTTATTCTAATCAAATTTCATCTAAATTACCAATAAAAAATGTGATTTTAAACAGTTAATCATGGAGCGACTGCAAATGGAACGTATATACAAAGAAATTTCGACGATTCGTCGACTCTTGAAACCTGATGTAAGTGGATCTTTTGAAAAATATATTTTTTTCCGGACATGATTCTAAGTTAAATTTTAAATGAAATAGACATGTTGAAAGTCTTTCGAGTCCAAACGTATCTATTTCTACTGTACTAAAAAGTCGATCACTGCATACATTTTTTATAAAGTTTGTCTTCAATACTCCTCGAAATGGCAAATAAATTTAGCTCAAACATTTTCTA
This sequence comes from Synergus coniferae, assembly GCA_032164275.1. Taxonomy (NCBI): domain Eukaryota; kingdom Metazoa; phylum Arthropoda; class Insecta; order Hymenoptera; family Cynipidae; genus Synergus; species Synergus coniferae. Next base: position 11,499,099 of record JAUEJJ010000046.1, read on the forward strand.
TCTATATATTTTTTAAATGCTTTTGCAAAAACAAAATAACCTTTCACATTAGCTAAATAACATATCAGATAATCCGAGATTTGATCTTAAATTTGATCTTAAGATTCTAGGGCTTTCTATTCTTTTATACAATCAAATAAAAGAGATATCGATCCATTGTGGGTAACCCATGCCCTCGTTTTGTGGTATTGTCGTCTGTTCACTGATACGATAAAATATGTGTTAATTATTTCTGAATGTGTCATGAATAGAGAAGCTGTTTTTATTGACGAACTATAATACAAAAAATGTCAATAATATTTCATATCGTTTCAGGATCAAACTGAGTGGAAAAAGTCAAGGTCACGCAAAGAGTTTACCCGGGCAATAAGTCTTGAAGCCACACCGAGGGATGAGCTTGTCAAGGACCGGGCATTTTAAATTATTACTTTCAACTTGCAACTTTTTTTACGACTTTTCCTTTTCTATAAACTTTGAAGAAATCTCGTCTCATAAAAATTATTTATATCTCTGTTAATAAAGAGATTCACAGCGGTAATAAATAATAAATTAAGTCATAGCTTTTTAATTTTACATACAGGTGAAGCAATATTACAATATAAATTCAATAAATTTTAAATATTATCAAATTAAATTAATATTATCGAATGAAAAGTTTTTAATGAGAATACCAGCAATTAACTATATATCCTTTAATTACAATCTCTTAAATTGTGGATCCTTTCTCATTATAATTTAATTTCGTATATGCTTTGAGATTAAAATTTTTAGAGTAATACGGTTTCACTTCGCTTACAGTAATAATTTTCGTCTAACGTTCTAAATTTTTGATGTAGGAATATTTACAAAGTTGTAATGAAAGGATATTAATATTTACATGTCAAAGATATTTAGACTTCATATAAGATAGAACGAAAGACCACAGCAACCCTTGTTAGTTTCATAAACGTATCGTCTCGTAACTTAGAGCTAAATTATTTCATGCATTTTTTATTAAACTCGATGTTGGTCCCTTTCCGCTCATATTTTCCCCTCAACTTACAATATTAATTTATTGATGTTTCCAGTCTCAGGAACCTGGTAAGGAAAGTGTGACACTTTTCTTTATTTTCGGCAAGTGCTTTTCAGCATAATATTTTGTTCACAATCATAAATAATTAATGAATAACAAGTAAAGTCATATCGCGGTTCCAAGTATTTGGTTTTTTGAATTATAATCCTTTAATCTTTTTTTTTTAATCTGAATGAAACCTGGTAATAAAATATATTCATTTCATTCTCATTTAGTAATTTGACGTTATATATATATGAGAAACACGAATGTCTCTCTTATGCTTTGTTTATAAATCAAATAGAGGATTCCATGTAAAAATAGAATCTTCCACTAAGCTTACATATTTTTTAATTTCGGCCTTTTTTAACTCTCAAAGCTTTCAGTACGTTTCAAAATTAAAATAAAAAATAAAATCTTTGATTCTGCTTTGATCTTTATTAAAATAATGAATCCCTCTGTATATTTTGAAACACAATATTCATACTAGAGTTGTAATATAACGCTGAACAGTTCAAACTTTAAAGCCCTTTAATGAATAACTATTTTAACTGACGCGATCATGCGATTTAAAACTCTGATAAAAGTACCGCGTGCTAAGATTGAAAAATTCCTGGAGCCCTAAATCAATGAAGATACTAGGATAGAAAACTAGTTTTCCAGAACATCCATAGATCGAGAATGTTTAATTAATTGTATTTAACTATATATCTCATTCTCTAATTCTGTCCAATTTCTTTTTCCCGCCCCCTCATCCAACCCCTTACTCTCTTTTTCCGATAACTCAATCGCTGTTGCGTATCTTGATTTCTACATTTTGTTTACATTATGAAGTCCTCAAATAAGGCACGAGGGGTTTTTTTAGCCTTTATCAGATATTTTTGATGAAAAAGCAAAATCAGTAAAAATTCAAGTGATCTCAATACACAGTGTGCTGTACCTCCTTCGTCCGATACGACGTGGAAAAAAAAAGTAAAAAAATGTAAGTCTGTGATCTTTTGAAGCCCATGTACTCGAAGAAGTGGAGCAGGCAGCGCATGCTCAAAACCCTAGCTTCTGGATCCTACACCTACACCCCTTACACCCCCTACACTTACACCCTCTACATCTACCCTCTCTGCTCTTCTTCGCCACCCCCCATATTCTCTCTCATCTCCCTACTTTGTCTCTTTCCCTGGTTCAGTCACTCTTCACCTTTTTTTCTTTTTCCACCCTTCCTCTCCCTTCGCTCACCCTCCTAGGGCACTGACAAACTGAACCGCGACAGCGTGGTGTATAGACGCTGGGTCTTTGCTCCCGTTTAATATTTTAACCAGTCCATTGGCCACTGTGAGCTTCGACATGCGCGAAGCTGCTACCCTTGCTACATACACTAAGCGACCTGATCGTACCTGACCAAGCGAGCAAATTCGACTTACTGTCCCCAACATTCTATATAATATCTCTATTACGCAATCCCGTACAGTTGATCGAGGTAACGCTAAGCGAAAATCATTCTTTTTTGGGGCGGCATCGATTCTACGCAAAGATAATTCAATACTTATCAAAACTATACATTCTAAATGTCAAACTCTACATTTCATTGTCTATATTTAAACACTGTGTCATGAGACACTACATAAAGTTATAAAATAAATTTTAATTTTTTTAGTAAATTCTCCGCAATCAAATTCTGGAATTGAAATTGCAATTCTAGAAAAAGAATGTGAATAAAGGATGCATTTAAGGGTCATTTTTGGAATTTGTTTTTATGGAAGAGAATTTTCTTTTTTGATAAAAAAATCCGTAGTAAATAGTTAGTAGAATTGGTGAATTTTAATCAATCAATAATTAATCATTTAGTGGATTTTTACACAATTTTTTACAATTCTGATTTAAATATTTAAAAGTTAACATTTTCTGGCCGTTTGCATGAGAGGCCCTTTGTTTAAAGGTATAAAATTTTGTTGTAAAATAGTAATAAAAATGAAATATGCATAAAAATTTAAAAGGATTCCACGAACTTCCTATTTTCTCTCCACTTTGTTGGTGAAAATGAAGCATGAGGAGCAGTCAATATCGATTTCAACATCTGTTTTCTCTTAATACAGCAATATTTTTCGAGCAGAGCAATTTTCTAGATTTACGCCTTTCAAACAGGCTCAATGAGCCAAACTCAGGACAATATTCCCTTTTTTCGTTATTGATTTCGGTGAACTCCCCTCAAGATGGTTTCCAGATTTCGTGTACCACTTCCGAACAAATCAGGCTTGTCCGAGCGAAAGAATTGACAAATCGGATTGACTGTAGCAGATTATTATGTGACGACTTGATTCAATGTCATTTCTCAAAGATCCATATCGATAAATGGACTTCTCATGCATGAAATTTTCTTGACTGTATTTCAATATCTTTGTCATCAAACACACTAGAGAGAAATGTTTTTTTTCGATTTTAGATCTTCAATCAGAATTCTGATGATAGGGTACAATTTTATTCTTATTTGAAAACATATAAACGAGACCTCGAGCACTTGCATTTGAAACATCTTATTTATAAGCTCGTCTTTAATATCGCGTATAAAAGGATCTTACATTTAATAAAATGCCATATTTTTAAATTTCCTTAAATTTTAAACTTTCCTTATAAAATCCCAGTGAAGTTTTAATTCTTTGAAATAAAATCCAATATTAGTTACCTTCTCACTTCTATAAATAAAAGCAGAACGAATTTATATATTCTCAAAAAATGACAGATTTAACTCGATTTTAAAAGTCATTCATTTTGCAAATAACTTGTTTCCGATTCAGATTCTAATACATATTTAATTTGCAAGTTGCTAGCCCTGAGCAATTTTTATAAAATTATTATTGAAATGTAATTCATCGCTCAAAGATCATGTATCATTTAATTAGAATGAAAATATTTAAAGTTGTAATGCAATAATTCTAACATTGTTACTACTACTCCCAGTTTTCCTGACGAAAATAAGCTACGTGTTTAAGTGTGCTATAATCTCAACCTAGTTACTTTATTTTTTCCGCAAGGTCGTTTGAATAATTAAAAAGTAACCGAATACTTTTAAAAGTTAAGAGCATGTATGTAATATTTGACTATATAGTCAAGAGGACAAGTAATATATTAATTTATTTAAAATACCAAATATGTAAACTACTTCTCCACTCGTTTCCCTGCTGTTATTTTGGCCCCCCTCCTGGTCGCCTGATTGGCGATTTTTTGCATTATTTTTTATTTACAAATGAGTTTACGAAAAAAATATAAGCTTTAATTAATAAAAGAAATATAAGCTTTAGCATTAAGATTTTTATTTTTAACTTTTATCATTTACTTTGCATTTATCGTAAAGAAGTTTCAAGGTTTTCGAGTTATCGTGTGCATAGTTTCTACGACGAAACTTACAACTAAGCGGCAAGCATGGCATCCGTAACTTTCCGAGCAGACCAATTGAAAATACGAAAGTTAAATAGATTCGGCCAAACTCGTTTAAGAGTTTCGAGGACTTTTTTACAACTACTTCATGTTGCGTCGCGAAGCTTATATAGATACTTTGAGAACTACACATGCGACTTAAACAAGTTTGACATTCCCAAAAAAATGTCTTATACTTTTGATTCTTTTTCAATATTTTCCAAAATGTCAATTTTTATTTGTTGTTTGTAGAGAAAAATATATAGTAATATATAGTAATATTATAACTTATTTTTTTTCTTGTTTACATCAAGGGATAGATCGACGATAAAGGGGGGTGAAAATTAATCACTCGTGTCAAAGCCTGTGCGTATTTTTATTAGCCGTGTATTCATTACTGTAATATAAAAAAACATATGTCGCATAAGCTTCGATACAAATAATATGAGTGACTTTAAATGTATGTGACTGCTTAAACAGAATAGAACGATGTGAGATTAATATCATCTCTAATGGGACGCGCGGTAAATAAATCGTAAAGTGCAGATTTTTATCAATCCGCAGGGGCGTCATAACACGCGAGGAAAATGCTAAACAGTACACCTGGAGCACGTCAGAATTAATCTTTTTATATTCTTCGCATTTGCTGGTTCGTTAAACAGAGACGTTAAAAATGAAGGTATATCGTCCAGAGAGCCAAATAAAACGAAACCTAATGCTCTCAACGAAAAGAGCGGAACATAATAGCGCGAAATCTTTTTCTTTGGAATTTAATTACACTTTTTCCTTCTTTGTCATGATAAATTGATGTTTTTACTTATTCGGAACTATGCCGGCTTTTATTTATCTATACATTTAGAAAAAATTTTATTTATTAATTGAGATACTAGAAATGATTTTAATGACTCCAAGAGCATTTAGCTAACTGCGAATTATATACCCTTCTTTACTATTCCGAATAACAGTAATTATCCTTGATTTATTTATTCATTTGGAATAATAATTAATCTCTAATGTCGTTTCCCCTTCGGACAACAAATTGTTAAAGAAAATATGAGACACTTTTACGAGCAAGAAGATACAATGGGTGGTGATTTAAGAGCACCTCAGTATAAAATATACCCTGACTTTCAGTCGAACCTTTCCTGAGAAGCAAGGTGAATTTTCCTTTCCCCGATATGAAAGAAAACTCTGGGAAGAAGGAGAGATTGAAAGAAAACCTGGAGTGTAACTTTCCTTCTACTTCCAGCAAACTATTGTAAAGTTTGTTTTTATTGGCGTAAAAATATAGGTTACTATATTCCGTAAATCAAAATCAAATTTTATTCCTTTTTTGTCATCAGTTATTTCTACAAATTGAGTGAAATATTTTTTATTTATAAGTTCACAAGTCTCCACGAAAAGTGACGGGAATTGCATTAATTTATCGCGAAATAGAAATTTTGC
>JAUEJJ010000046.1:11515102-11527993 GCA_032164275.1 Synergus coniferae
TATTCATAGATATACAAATTCTCTATTCTTCTCAATTCAACCCTTATTACCAGGTAAAACTTTAAATACAGAGACTACTACTCTTGAGGTGGTTTTCAGCAGGATGTGGATTTTTATTTTTCCTTCGGTTGGGTATATATTGCAGTTGTTTTTTAGCGCAATTTCAGCAATTTATTTCAATATTTCAGCAATTGCGCAATATGCCGTTTAGCTACTGCAGCTAATTATTTTTTCCGTGATCCTTGATCACGGAAATGTATGCACTGGAGTGACCAGAATTTTTTCTTTTTGCGGCAGTGGTTGCAGGATCTATACATATTATAAGAGGGTAATGCCAGAATGAGAAAAATTGGCAAGAAAAGGGAATTTTCTTGAAAAAGGACGCAGGACAAGGAAAGAGGCTGAAGAGCACTAATTTTCCTTGAAGGACCTTTTAGCCCTAATTGGCTTTATAAATCGATATCACTCTCGGCTGCTGCCGACAGACCGAGGAGGAATATTGATGATACGAGAGCTGCGAGTCCTGAATGATACTGCAGCTGGCTCGAGTGCACTCTCTGTCTCGCTTGTCCATCCCTTGCAACATTGCCTTGAATATGTTTATCAGTTTGCTATACACATTTTCTTACAAGGTGATTAAAAAAAAGTGAGTTTGATCAAAATGCAAGAAGGAACTTGTGTGCCCTCTGGGTTGACGTTGCTAATTTATAACCCATGAGGGGTTGTAAAGGGTTCTTTATTATGAGGGGTTAGTATAAAAACGAAGTAAAGTTTGGGAACACTGGGAACACTGGAAACTTTTTTATGTTAAACCTAAACGAGGATTCTTGTTTATATCGAGGGGACTCAATTTATTCTCGAAAAAATGTTTAACTTTTTAAAAGCGGGGCAAATATATGTCGCTCGGAAATACTTTCATGATAATACTTTAAACCTTTTTTATTTGTAACAATCAATATTGAAAAAAGTGTTTGTATCATTTAAATATAATTGCAACATTTAAATAAATTGTAACATTTGAATTTTTTTGAAAGCATAGGCTTCGAGTAACCCATATTTTTATATCAATATATGGTGTACATATTGATTCAGAAAAAATTGATGAGAGTGAATGCGAAAAGTAAATAATATATATGAGTTTGAAATTTAGTTTCATTGTGTGGACTTTCGTTGGACGACTTTCGTTAAGCTATTGGGTAAAATCAATAACGGGGCTAGATTTCGCCAAGTATGGGGGTAGTAATTCTCACTTGAGTTCGACTGGTCAATTCGACGACTTTTTCTTGCTATTGGGCTGGGCGCCGCCGTGATGCGAATGTCGATATCGGGGAATGAAAACTTGACCAGCTTTATCAAAAGCATACCAATTAGAAAGAACCTCGTTGCCAGTTGCATCGCTTCGCGATTGTGTCGTATCCCTTTGCGCATACGAATTATCCATTCAGCTCCCATCCTATCGATTTGCCCACTTCCGATTGTTTGAACGCGACGATTAATTTATTCACGTGATCGTTAATTAGTTTATCTCAAAAATAATTTTTTTTCTAATTGTACCATCATCCCGCTCGATAAAATAGATCGGAGTAGAAATGTATAGCTAATTTTTGGATGCAAGATATTAAACAGTTATTGGAAAGACCAAAAGGATGAAAAATTAATAAAACGTAATTAGAAACTCTGTAAAGAAACGACGAAATAAACATGTACAATAATTCTATGAATTCTATGAATTACAAAATTGCAATCCTTATTCCCAATCGTTATATTCAATTTAAGTTCCTGAAAATTGGCACTTTTACAGGATTTATTAAAGTTACGATTCTCTCTGAATTCTCGGTCTCGAATCTTAAATTCTGATTGGCTGGATCGGGGTTGACTTGAGAGATAAATTTTGTCTAGGGGAGAGAAATTGGACCTTAGAGACTATTCGGGAAAGAAGAAGGTGATTCCTTAAACATCTTTTCTATACAAAACTTCGGTGTAAATGGGAGAAGTTTTTTATGAGTAGACGCATAAAAATAGTTTGTTATAAATCGATACTTGAGTATACACTTTTTCGAAAATCAAAAATGAATTTTTATTTTTTTATTAATTAAACTGCTGCTACATCGTAGAAATACAATTTCTTGATCCGAGTATAATTGCTTTTTACCCCTTTTGACATTTTTTTCTTAAACTTTCATTTTTGGGAATATATTTCAAGTAATTCCTTTGCTTGTGTTTTTAAAAAGGTGAATTTATAGAGATTATAGTTCTGCTTTTATCGTACTATGTTTGACCAATTCTGAAACACATAACAAGTTTGTAAAACCAGTGGCGCCAATCCTTTTTGAAGCAGGTCGGACGAAAACAGCGGAAATCTCTCAGCTACTCCCACCCCTTTTTTACTTTTCCTAGTTTTCATAACTTTTTACACATAACACACCCCCACCTCCCTCGCGAAAGAGATCGGGTGGTCGCTTGACCTGCCCCCCGGGGGTTGGCGCCCCTGCATAATGAATTAGAAACAAAATTACAACGCATGTGCACCATCTCGAAACTCAAATTCAAGGAGTTAAATTATAAACGTTTTAATTTTAAGTTTGCTTTCATTGTTCTGAATTGGATAAATTAGATATTGAAATGTCGAACTCACAGTCTTCACTTCAGAAGACCGAAGTTAAAAATAGAATTTATCACTTATTTAAAATTGAACAATTCAATTGAAAAGCGATTCAATTTCGGAATAAATTTACAAACATACATATTTATTAAGGAATGTTCTGGTAATATTTGAACTATCTGAAATCGATAAATTACAACCGCCTGGGTGGTGGTTAATCCATAAAAACGTTCATTAATATGACCACTAACAAAATAAAATATAATACATAAACGAGAGATTCGATCTTCGTTTAATTAGTGATAAAAGAAATTTTAAAATAAAAATAAAAAAATAAATAATAAAACGTGAAATTTTTAATTAAAATGCTTTGTTCTGATATGAATAGGCCAAATGAATCTGATTAAATATTTTGCAATTTATAAATTAAATTGAAAATAAATAAAATACATTTAAATAAAGTGCATAGTTAAAATAACGTTATTTTAATTCATTTCTAAATCAGCATAAATAAATGTTTCTAAATATTGAAATAGCTTTTCTCATTTTCTTCGTTTACAATAACATTATTTATGCTTTAATAGAATTTTACGAGTCACTGAGACTCTTTTAAAAGTGTATAACTGTATATACTCTTATTGAACATTGTTTCTCTTGGCTATTGTAGCAACATAGGAAAGGGGATTAATGAAGTTACTGTCCAAGTTTCGTGCGATCGAGATAACAAAACTTTTTCTTTAGATTTTTCACACAATAACTCTCTCAACTTCCTTGCAGTTTTCTTTGCCAACTGGCATTTTCTTCCTCAATGAGAGAAAATATTTTCAAAAATAAGTTGTTTTTTTCACGCAGCATAATTTTTTATTCTTCATTAGGAACGCAGGAAACGCTCTAAAAATGTTTTTCAGAGATTTTCCTGTTGTAAGCTTTAGAATTCTTAATTAATGAAGAAGGAAATTATATATTCTAGATAAAAAGAATGTATAATAAACAAAATGGTTTAATTTTTTTTCCTTCCGTTATATTAATTAAGCTTGTGCTTATATTCTCCTGTAATAAAAACACTCATAACTGTAATTTTATTGCAAGAATGAAATTTTGTTTCCATAAAAACACACTTTCGTAAAATTATCAATGTAAATCAAATTAGTAATTTTAAAATTATTTTAATGGAATGTTTGTGTTACTATTATTTAGATAGAGGAAATGAGAAACAATGTTTCAAATAAATCTGAGAATTTGATGAATATGCACCCTTGTAAAAAAATGATTAATAAATTTCCGAGAAGAGATTTATTCACAATTCGACTCATCCGTCGATTTTATCATTAAGCCATTATTCATGTAAATTCGCAGTTCGGGAAAAAAGGCGATCCGTCATTTTGTCCGCAGAGTGCAATGTTTAATTTCATGGTTTTCCAAGCTCGACTTTGCATACAACACAAAGCGAATGAAAATTACGAAATGGAACTCTGGGGTCTCTTTAATTTCCTCAATTAATTATTTTCATTTAAGCTCCTAACGCTCGCTATTTAATCTAATATGACGCTCAACCAGAGAATACAGCAAAAGTTAAAAAGAAAGAGAAAAAAAAGGCGCTGGACATTCACCATTAACTGCTGAAAAAAAATATTAACATGAAAAATCTATTCATTAACTTACTAAAAATTGGTCACTCATTCAGAAGAATTTCATAAGAAAAGAATACAAGGATTTTAATAAAATTTTATAATTTTAATAACTTCTCAAAAATGATAATTAATCAAAAATTAATTTCCTAGTTTTTTTTAAATCAACTTTTAATGTACAAGATAGTGCTACCAAGGACGACCTTCATTTCTATGTAAATAAGTAGGATTAATAATTGATTTTACACTCAGTGATAATTACAACCGATTATCTCAACCAAAATAATTATAGCTTTAATGAAATTGCCCAAGAATATATTCAGTATGTATGTACTATGTATGTATTTAATTAACGTGAGTTAATTCGATATTTCAACGTAGTAAATAAAATTATGAATGACATACTAAAAACTTAAGTATTGATTTATAGTTATTAAATAACACCTTTGGGTGTTATTAAAATTCCATCAGTATCTAAAAAAAATATTGGAATGCCAAACAAAAAAAATGATCTTTTCAAAATATAGAAAAAGTAAAGTAAATAAAAAAATGTAAACAAAAATATCACACTGCATATCAGCTAATAAAGATAACACATCAAATTTGATATCGGACTTTTATTATGGAACAGTCTGTTTTAATCAGTCCCATTAGGAAAATAAAATATGGACATGCGTTTCGTTGAAAATGGGTAAGTGCCAAATAAAAAAAAAATGGTTTTCTTCTGAAAAATGTGCACTCACCCATTTTTACAATTTTTCAATAAACTTATATAGAACTATAAGAACATAGAGTCTGTCATGAAATTGTGTGCCGAGTCTATTTTTCTTACACGATTTTTCTTTTCGAAATTACGTACACAACCAAAATTTCGATTGAATTTCATTGAACTGAGGATTCAGACTTACATCTAAAACTTCAGCCCAGTCTTAATTTATATAACGAAGAGTACGCAACATTTTCTAACAGATTTAGGTCAGAATTTACACAGCATTGCGAAATTATTGTGCGACTGGCAATGTCTGTTTTTGAAACCGTTGGAAATAAGAATTTTGAGTTGGGCCTCGAGAAGTTCAAAATTTCGCAATGCTGTAAAGCCGATATACATTTTTTTATTGAATTTTTTCAAATTGAAAACTGAATTCTATTGTCACAAAACAGATGGTCCAGCCTTTAAAGCAAACTTGACAGAAATTTTGTTGCCTATTGCAGTTGAAAATTTTACTACGAGTATTCTAAAACTTTTTTTTATACTTCTACTATTTGTGATGTGACAAAATAATTTCAGATTTCAAAGACACAGGTCTTATTAATTTTCGGATTGTTTTTAAAATTTTTTTTTCTTTTTTAATATTTTATCTTTTCTCTTTTTAATGATACGAATAAATAACTTATGTACCGATTCCACATTTCAAAATCGAAGATGTAATTTTCATGGATATTCCAAACAGTACATAGTTTATTATATTCTATCAATCGACTCAGAAAAATGTAAAGAAAAGAGAACTTTACTTTCTCAAACGAGAAAGTAAAGATCTTATTTCTTCACTGGTACGAAATAGTCGTACGATCACAAAAAAAGTTGAATACAGTCCCATCTGATGGAATGGTGGAACTTCTTTTCTTTACCTCTTTCGCCCGATGTTAACAATTCGCCTTGATCGCTTAACAATTACGCAACGATCATTACAAAAAATTCTCTCCTTTTTCAAGGACACTCAGTGCCAGTTTGAAGAAAGGGTTTTAATTTCTCTGGATGAGCGAGATCTTTTCATCAATTAAAAAAGAAATCCTCTGTCTTCAATCTGAACGCGTCGCTAATCGACCTATTCTCCAGCTTCTACCGTTTATTTACTTTTACGTTTCACAGGACTGCAATTTTCTCAAATTAAACAATAATTTGGACCGAGCCACTTCGAGTAAAGCGTGAAGTTCCAAATTGTCAAAGAAAAGTCTCAAATATCAAAAGCTCTGTACAAAATATCGATATCATAATCATTACAGGGACAATGGACTTCACTCAATTCGATGTACGTTGCGACTGCCTTGAAACTGCCATCCGAGGTAATCTGATAATCTAGTCATGACACATTTTCAAAAAGCAAATCATTTTGTCTTTTGCGCAAGTCGTGATTTTATCATTTAAATTAAGCGCTCAAATTTCCCTTTTGAAAATGCACCTTGAGGCAGCAGGCTAGTCCCAAAAAGAAAAAAAGAAATTGAATTTGAGTGCAGTCTGCAAAATGTAAATAAATTGATCTCAAAGATACCTTACATAGGCTCGTGATTTTTACCCTCAAGGTATCATTACTATACAAAAAAAAAAAAAAGCTTTCAATCTAGGAATCAAAATTCAGTTTAAAAGAGTTCGAATCTGAGTAGACATCTCATTCAAGAAAATTGACATACAACTCCACTCAATTTCATCAGAACTGGCTTTTTTTTCGTAGAGTCGAGTTGCATTCACAGTTTAAAATATATTACAAATTTGTCTACAAAACTTTTAAGCCGTTAGCTGAAACCTAAATTATATCACTTTAATTTTGGGAAGTGCGACGATTTACAAGAAAGTTTATGCTTTTTTCTTGACTCTTTTGTAATCGTCTCAATTTTAAATAAGCCAATCTTAGACTGAATTTCGACTGAAAATCGTGAGGTGTTTCTTCGCGGAATTCACTCGGTGTATTTTGTGTATATAATGTTCTATATTTTACATAAATAAGTGTGAATTCGAAACACCCCACCCAAAAAAATGGTTTTGATCGATGGAAAAACAAACGGTTTACAATGCACTTTGTATCACAATAATACATTACGAACAATCGAAGTCGTAAATGAACTAGCCAAACATTCACACACAAAACGCATCGATTCTTGTTATAAAAGACATCATCAAGAACCTCGAATTTTTCTAATCATACGTGCTTTTATATTTCGAGAATATTGATGAACAATATTTTTTCTAAGAAGCACGCCCCATTTTATACATAATAAACAATTTTCTCAGCAAGCTTCTCACATCAAAGTGTTCATACCATTTTTAATTTAATTTAAATGATCAATACGAAGGCATTTTAAACCGTTTCTTATTACTTCTGATTAAGATTTCGAAATACTCTTTTAATGCTTACTGTTGTGTATTACGAAATTCATTTCATAAATCTAGGTCACATTGGCTGGTGGTTAATATCCATAGGATTTTTCTTTTTTAAATATGAATTGTAAAATTGAATTGTAAATACATTTTTCTATCGGACAAATTGGTCTCGGTGTGATGCAAAATGCGTTAGGAAAAAAGGAAACCTCACGATCTCGGATATGCCTAAACTTTTTTTGAAAACTTTCGTTGTTTTTAGTTTGAAAATCTTTTCTTCCCAATTCTCGTACATTTTGAGTCGCTTTATTTTCATACTTTCGTGAATAAATCAGGAAAGAGTTGACATCCGTTGAGTGGCATTCATACGTCAGGTTTCGCAATTCCTTTATGATCCACCAGCCAGTTATTTATAAAAATAATTGTATAAAACTAGTCAATTTTACAACTTCTGATGCTCAATCACAGTAGCTTAAAAATCCAATCACATTGAAATTTAAAAAAAAATCTAATACCAATTAAGTTAAATGGAAAATAAACGAGCTTCTTTTTGGAAAAGTGATTTGAATTTCAGAGTTGTATGACAGTATAGAATGCACAAAATCAAGCCAAAATCGAAGATGCAATTTAAGAGAGAATAGAATATTTGTACACTAACAATCTCCCATAGATAGGAATAATTTATGATGGTGATAAGAGTATGTTTAAATCTATAACATCGATTAGCGAGTACACGAGATCGATTGCATATGACCGGTTTGACGAGTGAGAAATAAAAGTTATAAAGAAAGGGTTAGAATCGGTATAAAAATCTGCAGAAGAAAATGACGCGAAATGTTTTATGTACATTTTCGGTAGAATGCAAAAATTACGTCGATTGATTGTATGCATTTTTTTGGTGTGCAACTTGATGATGGCTTGATTCTGGGATGAAATAGCGTTATTTACACTTAAACGTATTTATATATACAAAGAATGACTCGCACTAGCACTCGAACCACTTCATTCACTGAGTTTACCGAACGCTTACCGCATGACGATTTCATGCTCAGTATGCCTTATTTACAAGTAAACATTTTTTTTCATAGTCTTGACGATTGTTATTTGTATAGTCTTGTGTGCAGACTCTTTTATATCTAAATGTTTTTAGCACTCCTCGTAGTTTTAACTTCATACGATCACTTCCATTTTTTACACTTTCAAATTCATTTGTAAATTATCTTCATCAGACTTAAGTAACTTGAAACTTTCCACTTTTATTGTTCAAGATCTAAGCACATTGACGCGTGCTTTATACGCGTGCAAGTTTCAATCCACTTTTCCCCACTTGAAACTTTCTTTGAGCGATAATAAAGCAACTGTATTTCGAAACTACTTAGACACGTTAACTTCTTCCAAACAATTATTGTCCTCAGGTCTCGAAACATACAAACTGGGGTCAATCACTTTGGGAATCGGTTTGATTTCGGTACCGAGTTCCTGTTCGATACGGTGAAGATTGAAACGATCCTCGTACGTGATTAGATTAATTGCAATACCTAAGTGGCCGAACCTTCCTGAACGACCGATGCGATGCAGATATGTCTCTGCCATTTTAGGAAAGTCAAAGTTGATCACAACGTTCACAGCTTGCACGTCAATTCCACGCGTGAATAAGTCACTGCAAACCTGGAAACAGATAGCAGACAATTAATTTCTGGTCGGATTCTAGAGTTTATAGGGTGTCTAGTAGCAAGTAATTAAAGCTGCATTGAATCCTAATTCTACTCTCAAAGTTGGATATTTTTATAAAAATGAATTACTTAATTACTACACTTACCAGATTTCGGCAAAGCCCAGCGCGAAAATCGTGAAATACGCGGTTCCGGTGAGCCTGGGCCATTTTCGCGTGGATGTAATAACAACAATATCCTAAATCCGTGATTTTCTTTGCCAGTAGTTCCACACGTTGTGTCGTATTGCAGAATATTATGCTCTGGTTTATTTGTAACTGAAACAAAAAGAAGATTCCATAGGTTAATTCTTAATGTTACTAACACAAAATCTTAAAGCTGTACCTATCAAATTGAAGAAAATGATTCCCTCTCTCAAATAATAAAACAAAAATACAAACCTTGGAAAATAGCGTGTTAAGGCAGTGAACTTTCTGGCGTTCCTGAACAAAAGCATAATATTGTGTCACACCCTTCAAAGTCAGCTCTTCCATCAAATTGATCTCATATGGATCTCTCAAGTGCTTCTCCATAAACTGCTTCACTGTCAGAGGAAAAGTAGCTGAATACAGCAAAATCTGGCGTCTCTGAGGTAATCTGTAAAGCAAAAGAAAGCATTTTATTCAATTCTCGGTAAGCCTTTCGAATGTTAACTTTTTTGCAGATTACAAAAAATAATTTCAAATATGGAAGACTTGAAATTGAACGAACCTAGAAATCACATGATCTAACATTCCTTTGAAGTCTTGGGACAGAAGTTTATCAGCTTCGTCTAACACGAGGATTCTGCAGTGATCCATATTGGCAACGTTCTGGTCGATGAGATCAAGAATTCTACCTGGCGTAGCTATGATAACTTGAACTGCAAAACAAATAAAAAATGATTAGATATCTTTTTAAAATTAATCTTTCGATTTGTTGCTCGGAGCTTTCTAAAGATAATATAATACCTTTTTGATAAATCCTCATGATATCGTCGCGCAAGTTAGTACCACCAGTGGTAACCATCACTTTTACATCCATGTGCTTTGCAAGCTCGATCAATATTTGTGAAGTCTGTAATGCCAACTCTCTGGTGGGCACAATCACTAATGCTTGTATCACGTCTTTCCTTGGGTCAACCTTTAAACAAAAATTTATTAAATCAAAAGTTTGACAATAATTTAAAAAGTTTCTAACGTTTAAGAAAAAATTTCAAAGTTGCAAGAAAATAATCAAAGCATCTTTTCTCACCTGTTCTAGAACAGGAATAGAATACGCTCCAGTTTTGCCTGTTCCGTTTTTGGCACGCGCCAAAATGTCTTTGCCGGAGAGTGCAATGGGAATACTGGCTTCTTGAATTGGAGATGGTTTCTCCCAGCCTTTTTCGAAGATCCCCATCAACAATTCTCGTTTCAGACAAAACTCCTCGAACTCGTTGCCACGTGTGTCGGTCACATCCTGTAATATTTATTTGTTTGTTAGACACACAATAAATTATAATTTATAAAAATTAGAAAAACTTATCTAGCACAAAATTTGAAGTCAAAATGAAAACTGGATTGTTTTTCATAAAACTTACACTAGTTTTCATTCGTATATCCTTTGGTGGGATTTTCAGCTTGGCTTTCCAACCCACATCATCCATTTTTGCTAGATCCGTTTTTGGACCCAAACCAGAATTCAGCATGTGATTTGAATTTATATGTGTCTCGGTCATCATCTTGGAAATAGTGCAACGTTTCTACGTCCTGCAAAAACACAAAGAAAAAAACTCTTTAGATCTCTCGTGCTCTTTTATTCCAAATACATATAGCAATTCGATGAACATTCTAATAAATGCTCCATTTTTAATATCCCTTAATTACGATACCAATTTTCAAAGTTGGGTATTTTATATTAACGAAATTCGGCACTATTAATTAATTAAAATAAACCTATAATTTGTTTATGATGTAGAGGTTGCAGGGTTTCTTAATTGTGTAACGTTAAACAGATTTTATAATTCTTGGTTAGATTATCCAATTTTTTGACAGGAAATTCATTAAAATTTACATAAATTAGTCATAGTACCTAGGAATAAAATACTAAAGTTAAATTTAATTCAAATTAAAACTAATAACTTAATAACAAATTAAAACTAATAACTAATAACTTTAAAATAAAAACTCTACGACTTTGAACGATTTGAACTTAAAATTGGAGATCTTGAAACTTCTTAATACTTATAACAAACTTAAACGTATTCCTTTTGGAATAATTCATAAACGTTTCAAATTTAAAATTGTTCAAATTTAATGCTTCTTAATTCAAACTCTTGATTTTTAAACGCTTTATTTAAAAATAAGAAAATAATTACACCTGCAAGCATTGTTGAAAAAGGAAAAGCACTAATAAAAGAAATTCAGTAGACATGAAAGGATTTCATTTCTAGCAAGGAAAATTTATGAAAGTGTCGTAAAATATAGAGTGAGTCATTTAACGTTCAGAAATTTCGCTGATTATTTATGAAGAATATGTTACACAGAGGCCTAAAATATTTCACAATCGTAATTTAAACTTGAAAACAGGTAGAAGAATAATAGATGGAGATTATAATCATTCACGTGTCAGCAGTTTTTATGTTTTGATCTCAGATGTAAACATCAAAGTTCAAAAGTGTTTCTCTAGAACCTAAAGTTTCTTCGATAAAATATTTCTTTCTTGAATTAGTATTCCTTCCATTAATTCTCTCCTAAATTATTAGTCAACTTTTATTTCCGAAAAAGCAAATAAAATCTAAATTTCAGAATATTTTTTTTTCTTTGAGTAATTTAAACTTTTAACCATTAGAAAACTAATTAAAACTATTATTGCTAGAATTTGTACAAGATTTATTAAATGTTTAAAGATAAGATATATAATCATATCTCAAAAACGAATTTTAATAACAAATGTAATTATGGGAAATTCAATGAAAATTAGATTCCGTTTCTACAAATTTTTTAAGTTAATAATTAAATTAAAATTTAAATAAACGAGAATACTTTCTTTAAACAAATTTTCCTGATTTATCAGTGATGGTTTTGAGTCGTATACCATATTTTCATTAATTTTTTTTTAAACTTTAATTAAATACCTGAAATATGAGACAAGAACTTCTCCGTATGGCAAAAAAAAACAACTTATAAGTATTAAAAAAAAGTTAGTCTAAAAATCACATTTGGGAATGGATAAATCATCGCATAACCTACAAATTCATAAGAAATGATTCAAAGGAAGGAAAAGGTTTAAAGAGACCCTGAAAACTTGCGAAAATTTTATAACGTAACGGTCGCACTATGAAAGATGCAAGAATGAAACCGTAAAGCAAAGTGATTCCCAAAAGGGGACATTCTGAATCGAATGAAAATTTACAAGGAGATTTCCTGAAGGGAAACGAAAGGGAAAAAAATTGAATTAGGGATCTCGCTGGACAGAAAAAGTAATCGGGAAATTAATATTCCTTACCTTGAAACGGATGGATGTCGATGCTGAACGGAGCACTCGATTAGGAAACAACAAGCCAAAATGGCCGTTCCAATGTCAAGTCTCTAGAAACCTCGCAACACGTAGAGTTGCGTTAAACCCCCGGCGAAAGCACTTTCTATAATTTTCGTTCGGGAACTCTTTGCGTACTTTTAATTCTGTAATGTCTTCTTTTTCAATTGATAATTTGCAACTAACGCACTGCGTCAAATGCGAGAATATTTGTTAACTCGACGAGGCGGTGAATAAGAATATACACGGCTTGTGTCATGGATGAACAAATCACAAAGACTGGAAACTTCACCTCCGACATGATGACCAATGATGACGTTGCGATGAATCCCCACCACTTTTGCCACTACCAGCCAC
>JAUEJJ010000046.1:11528093-11538549 GCA_032164275.1 Synergus coniferae
GCCACTACTTTGCCACTACCAGAGATTCAATTTGAATTTGATTGAACCGTAACGGAAAAGGATTAATTTGGATTTCAGTTATCATGAAAAATAAACACAACTGGATTTTAATTTAATTTATAATACTGTTAATCTCTAATTTAATTTAAATCATAATATTGTTTTGTGGTAAGACAAAGATATTATCTTTGAATTTTGTATCAAGTTATATTCTCAATTTACCGACAGAGAAATCATTGATGACAAATTGATGACAATGACAGAACGATGAAATGTTGATTTTTACAAATTGTGCTTGATTGTGACAGATTGTGATATAATATTAATTATTCTGATTATTCTGGGATTCTGGGTAATGTAATTTACACTTGTTTCATGAATTGAGTTTAATCTGGTTTAATTATCAGATTTTTTATTAAAATCAATTAAAATGTAGGGAAAAGCAGAGGAAAAGTAGGGAAGTTATAACAAAGTTATAATTATACATAAGTTACTCTTATCTGATAAGGCTGGAATTGAATTTACCATCAGAAGTTTAAATGTTTGAATATTCTCATCTTTGGCAAAGATGGCAAAGATTCATGTCTGTTCATGTTTAATCTTCCTCACAATTACACCCACAATTACAGTATTACACCTAACCAAACCTAACATAACGTGATGAACGTGACATGCATGCACTCAGCACTGTTGACTGTAGTTCTGTAGTGTGTGTCATTCGTTGGATCATGTGCCCAGTGTATGTGACCAGATCTGGTGTTGTCTGGTGTGGTGACTGTGGTGTGCGTATATGCGTCCAAGTCCGATATAGGTGATGTTGCTGGTTGCTATTGCTACTTTCTGACTTCTGTTTCTGATTTGTTTCTGCCGTTTTTGATGACTCCTCAACAGTGTTTGATAGTCTTTTAATCATTCAATTCATAGTGACCATATAGTGTTTTCGTCCGTTCTGGTGAATGACAATCTTTCCTTACAACACCTCCCGCTTCGTAATCTTGTAATTCTAAAAATAATTAATAAATTCGGCAAGAAAAATTAATGAACACGCCCGGTATCGTAGCCAACAGGGTAAAAATAAGGGAATTAAGATTCATCGTGAGGAGGAATTGTGAGTTTGAATTTCAAAATTAGTGCAGGCAGAAATAATGGGTGGTTATGCGAGCAGAATTGCTTCTGTGTCAAATATCGCTGTCAATTCGGTATGTCGTGGACGAAAACGGAAATGCATCGACGAAGAAGATTATTTCGATTCTGAAAATGAGTTCATCGACAGAACTATGCAAACACCAAAAAGGTATGCACAGTTCATTTCAATTTTTTCCAATGTCAACTTGTCAAACTTCAAAAATTCATTATTCGCATACTTGATACTTCGAAATTTAATTTTACTAATCTTGTCAAGGATTTTGACTTGTGCTCACTTGCCTATGATTAGATATTTAGATGTTTCTTTATTAATTTTGTATATCAAGATCTTGTTTATAATCACAATTATATACATATATAAATTCAATTTCCAAGTTTTTTAATTCAAAAAGTTTAACAGTCTATAAACGTTTAAGACGTTCCAAATTAAATAATTTGAATTTTAAATGTAAAAAATCAAACAGCCTTAAAATATCAAGATTTGCACTCTTTCTTTTGACCTGGATTTATTCATCAAATTCAGGTGTTTTTATTTTGTAATTTTTCTTATTTACTCTTCCACTTTGATGCTCACACGAGAGGTTACATACATACTTTCTTTTTCTGTACCGATGACATCAGACGTTACATTCGTCCTTAACATAGTATATTCTGAGCACTGGTTTTTTTCGTCCGGGTTTGCTCATTTTCATATTTCTAAGTACCTGTATTCCAAAATATTTACAAGTCTTACTTGAATATTTTAAACTCAAGTTTTAAAATTAAAAAAAAATGCTTAGAATTATAGAATTTGAAATTTGAGTATTAGAAATTTTAAAGAGTTTCAAATCCTTTAATTAAATTCCAGGAGAAAATTGCTCACGACAGCCCAATATATATATAAAACCTTATTTCAAGAAGAAAAAGGCAGTGACATTACTGTTTTTATATTGGGCAGAGCATGGCGGCTGCATAAAGTTTACATCAGTCAAGTAATTACTTTATAATATAAATTTCCACCCTTGTAAATTATTCTCAAATTTTAATAAAACTTTGTTTTATTTTTTAGAGTCCGTACTTTGCTAGTATGTTTTCTGGATCCTGGCGAGAAACAAATGAAAAAGTCATTAACATTGAAATTGTGGATTCAAACATCACTTTGGATTGTAAGAACATTTTTATTTTGTCTTAATTAGCCTAAAAAATATTAATTACCGGGTACCTCTAAACTGAGAATTTGTTTGTTTACAACGTTTTAAAACAACTGATTAGATTTTACCATTTAAAAGAGAAAGTTTCTTTACATTCGTGAATGCGTTCGTGAATGTGTGTCCAGTTTTGATTGACCTTCTTACTTACCTATATTTGGTAATAATCTATAATCATGTTGGTAGGCGTACAGTCACACTTCTGCCTTAAATAAACGAGTTCTTTGACTCTTCAAGAGTCATATTTTGAAATCTCTAGTCTACTTATAATTCTAATTTTGTTTGCTTTCATTTTTTAAATAGAAATACTGTCTACTTAGAATTATACGTAATATTTATACACATTTTTTTCGAAGATTTAAATTTTAATTATGTTGTCTATTATTCTTTTAATTTTTATTAATTAATATTTTTCAGCCCTACAGACGGTGCTAGGTTCATTTTACCAAGATGAAGTCAGTTTAGAACCAAAAGATGTGGTTTCAATTTTGGCTACTGCAACCCTCTTTCAGCTTCAAGGACTCATAGATCAATGCACGGAAATCATGATCGAGACAACGAACGTAAAAACTGTAGTTCCTTATTACAATGCTGCTGTTTCTTATGGCGTGTCTGCTGTAAAAATTGCAGCTAAGAGATGGCTGGAAGTAAATTTGCTGGGATATGGATGGCTACATCCAACTTTTTTAAACGAAATTAGTGCCGAGTTAATGACCGAACTCATATCCAGTCCTGATTTAGTAGCGATGCAAACTGAGTTTTGCATTTATATGATGCTTCGAGTTTGGTGAATATAATTTTTACAGCAAATACATTAATAAAAGTAATAGAACGACAGGCAAATGTTTCATTTAAATTTCTAATTCTAATTTTTATGTCCCAGGTTATTTGTTCAAATTCATGATAAAGAGGAAACGGTGCAAATTGACGAGTACTTCAAAAGTCACACATGGAAGGAGCCGTTCTTGTCAACGGAGGAAGGAAAAAAATATGCAGCACCTTTTAAAGCATTGCGAAATAAATACTTATTATTACATGATCAAGATGTGAAAATTCTTTACAGTGACAACCTCATTCCACCCGATTGGCTTCATAGTTCGTACAAAGAACAGTGGCTACATTTATTACGCATCGATGCTAATAAAGATAAAGGGTAAGATGAGATTTTGATTACTTTATGATCTTTAAAATTAGCAATCAGCCCGAGTTTTCTGTATAACCTGTCCCTTTTATCCTTATAATACCTTAAATTGACGGCATATAAAACAATTAGTATTATAAAATTCGAAGTATTTTGAATTCAGTAAAATATGAGAAATGTATCCCTTTATCTCCCAGATTCCTGGACGAAATTCCCATCATTGCATCCTTGTTTTCATGCCTCGCGAAGATTCATAGGTAGATACCGAAAACTTATAAATTTTAATTCTCAAGACAAACTCGCACGCACAATAATAGGAAAGTCTTTAAAAAGGTTCGACTAAGTATAACTGAACGATTTGTCGTTATTTCTTATTTAGACCAAAAAAAATGAGTGATGAGGAATTCTCGAAAGAGTGTTTCCGGTGTGGCAGATGCGTAGAGAGACCCGGGGAACATGTTTGGAGATGGACTGCTTTCCACTTTGGCTTGGATCTTGTCGTTTATTTGGACACCACTACACTTAGGATCAAAAGGAATCATAGACTAGACACAGATCACATAAAAGCCAACCACACTTTACACAATATAATATTAAAGTGAGTAATACTTTTATCTCTGCTTTTATGTGTACTTTATTCTTCAAAGTTCAGCTTCTTCGACCGGACAAAATCTTTTTTTACTTGTACAAAAATTATATTTTGTTAATCTTATTATCTCTTTACAGAGTGTCTCTCATATCATTGAACGAACAAAGACAAATTAAGCACATGCAAGACTCAGGAATGCTCCGACTGTCACTTCACAAGAACGAAGAAAAACAGGTCATGATTCTTGATAAACAACTGACCTATCCTTTGTGTGTCTCAGTAAATCTGCAAGTAGTTACACCTTTCGTGACAACTGAAGATGAAAAATCTACCAATATTACGATCCTGTCAGATACGTAGTTTGGTAGAATTATTAGCATTTTAAATATCACACTAAAAATTATTTGAACAATGGCGAACTCGGTTGATTCAAAATGGGATACGTAGATGATCGATTGAACGACCAAATCCCCGAGATTACATAACTAGTATTCTTTGATTGACGTATCTGGCATTTAATATTAATGCTTTACTATGAAAATGATAAATGTATAGGATTTTCTTACATTGTCTCACTTAAAGTAGAATTTATCCGATTACAACCAACGTACTCCATTTTTTTAGTTCTATGTTCTATAAAAACTATTCGTACAATTAACAAAAACTAGTCCAGACGTTGCTGCTACAGCCACGAAGACGATAAAATTGTAAATAGTGTAAACGGTGGTTTAAAATTAATCTTCTACTTTGGAGTTAACAAATCTAATCGAATGGTGCAAGTTACTGTAATTTAGG
Organism: Synergus coniferae; assembly: GCA_032164275.1. Taxonomy (NCBI): domain Eukaryota; kingdom Metazoa; phylum Arthropoda; class Insecta; order Hymenoptera; family Cynipidae; genus Synergus; species Synergus coniferae. The sequence goes on from JAUEJJ010000046.1 coordinate 11,532,952, forward strand.
AACCTAACAAGTTTTCTAGTAAATTTACAAAAGATTTATGAGAATTAATGAAACCAACATAAAATTTATAGACTGCTTTTTCTTTCGTTTATAAAATGTGTAGTACGCTATAAATTAGACAATTTAAGTTTGTTTTGAGACGAAATAGCCTCACTTAAAACACAGAATTTAAAAAAAAATTTTATATTTATTTTTCAACAGTTTATGCCATAAATAGATTTCTAGTCCGGATAAAGTATAATTTGTATCTTTATGCTGGCATAATTAGATACAAAGAAAATTGTGAATTAAATTTCACTGAAAACTATAATTCTACGAGTTTTTGAAGGAATATTAATTATTCTGGGAATAACGAAAATCCCTTTTTTTTTTATCTCGTTTTGTACATTTCTTTAAAATATGGCTGATTTAATCGTCACACATAGAATAAGAGTCGTCATTCCAGATTATTTATATCGCTTTTTTTAAACGAAAATTCTGATTTCACAATTATGGACAATTGGCAGTAACACTAGCGATGTGGTAAAATATGAAAATTAACTGTATCATTAGTTATTAATATATCAAAAAGTCAATTATTAATATATATTTACCTTTAGTTATGAATATTCAACTATATAATATTATTATAGTACTCTTAATTCTTTTTTTAACAAAATTATCAATTCATGACTGTGAAGAAGTAAAATTTTTGAAAATATGTGAAACTTATGAGTTACTACTTAAGTTTCTGCCGGAAAACAATATTGATTGACGATGACAAGGTGCCTTTAAAATTCGAGATATTTAATCTCGTATAAAGCTGTGTATATAAATAAAACGAATATATCGTTTTGACTGACTTTTTGATAAACTTCTTTTTTTTTTTTAATTAAAACATAGAATTGTTATAAATGCACAGTAGAGACTTATTTGTGTCATATATTGTCTTCCCTTGTTTGAATGTTCACACGAAAACTTGGAGACAATACTCGATTATAAAAAAATCGAAACAGAGAGGGTATAGACAGTATCTAATTTAAACTTTTTATAGTACTTACGTACGTAAAAATCTTAATTTTTTGTGACATAGTGCTTTCTAAACTCTCTCTAGGATACAATACATAGAGTATTGAGTACCTGTATTAAAAACATATATTGTATACTTTATAATAAACAATTTCTACAAAACATGACTTATATTGCCAAATTTTTCGCTTTAAAATGACATTTTATTTATCTTTTGTGTTTTAATTTTTTTAAAAGTTTGGGGCCATTTTGTTTTATTATAAGTACTAGATGACTTGAGATAAATTACTTCTTTGTTTTTTTGTAACCATTCAACATTTTATTTTTTATTAATATAATTTCTATACAAGGTGTGACGTATATATTATATATAATATCATTCGATGATAATAAGTGTTATAAATAAGTTATAAACTTATTGTTTACCGAAACATTCTCTTTTTACAATCGACAGAACGATGCAAACACATTGGCCATTATATTTCTGTTATAAAAAAATAATTTGATACACTGAGTTTTATGAATTTATTGCTTTAAGTAACTATTACCTTTTCTCTTCCTCTCGCCAAAAACGAGAGATGAAGTAGCAAAAACGAATGAAAAGTTTTAAGTAACCCAGAGGATGCAAGATATGATTTAAGTTTTGTAAGTTTGTTTTTGAGATTTGTATGTGGGACACGCCAAAGAAACTTGATATGTATTTGATATGTCATTCGCTGATTTTTATTTTACGTACACATTATATGTGTACATTGTTTTCTTCTTGTATAACAAATCTTATTAGGTAATAATCTAATACCTACAGGTATTAGAAACGTAGTTATTTCTCAGAAATGAAATGTAGCGAAACAAAATGATTTTATGAAGAACCATGAAACATTATTAAAAAGAGAAAATGACAGACAACCATTAACTTTCAATAATTATTGCTTTCATTTTGGAACAACCGCTCTCTCGATTGCAATTTTTTTATACAAAGCACACCTTGGGTTCAAAACTCGCATTTGTAGATTTTAATAAAGAGTATGCATTTAAAACTATTTTTTAGTCGAAAGAGAACAATTTTTATTTTCATTATTTGATGAGACGCCAGATGTTAAAGAATTTGATTCATCGAATATAAAATAGTCTACAATGAAGCACACTCCTACTGTAACTATGTACGATGTAAATAGTCTTTTGAGCTAAACTCGTTAAAAAAAATTAAAATTCTATTTCAAGAATTTTTAAAACCTAAAATTTTTAATTGATAATAATTTAATTTATTATCTCTAATTACTATACGCTCCTCGCTTAGCGACATAGGAGTTGAAAACCTCTATCTCTTATACTTAACAATAAAATATTCCCGTGCGCATTCAAAAGTACGCAGCGTGCTTTCGTTAAAATTGTATTATTATCTGTCTCCTTCGAAGCTCTATTGTACTGAATTATTTTCCTTCTTTTTTACTCTCAAATACGCTATGTAAAAACTGCCATATTGCTTGCTGCTGGACTTATGCGATTATGGGGCTATTTTTATATAGCGATTTCTTTATGTATTTTGGACGAACAATAAAGGACGTATCGTTACAAGAGATGGAAGCAGCTATGTAAAACAAAATAATGTTATCAATTTCATCTAATTTCATTATTTCTGATAGAAAAATTTCTATCTGTTGTTGTCAAGGTCAACGTAAATTTAGGTACAATAATATGACAGTTTTAATTACTGCTACCCACGTTTCGAATTTTTTTTTGTCACGTTAGTAAAGGAAATTTCTGGACGTTGGCATTTCTGTTGGCAAAATTCAAAATTCTTACTTCTATTCATTACTTACTGTACTAACGCCAGTCATCTTTTTGATTCTTCTTTTTATCTTAAAGTAGAAAATAATGTTTGTAATCCTTTTTCTTGGGCTTAAAACTTTTTTCTACAAATTTAGGCACAATTTGCAAAAAATTGTACAATTCGGAAACGTACAATTTTTTGTAAACCGTTCCAAGATTCATAACTATTACAATATTAGATTCGCCTTTTTATTCAATTTTTTAAATTTACTATCATCGTTGTCTCCTGTACTAATATCAAATTCTTAAACGAAGAACAACGTAATTTAATAAAAAAATTCCTATTAATATAATTACACTCTAAAGTGTCTTGAGAAAAGCCGAATCAAAAAATTGATTGCATTAGCATTAGCTTTCATGGAAATAATTCTCAAAAATTGCTTTTATAGGCGTTTTATAAAATAGAACTTTTCTGGTAACTTTTACCCTGGCATCCAAGACTTTCAATTCCTTGCCTTCGCAATTTCTTTATATGAATATTGTACTTGAAATTCGAACATTCCTAAAGGAGATCGTTGTGTCTATCTTTTTACAAATCCCTGAATTTCTTATAATTCAATTCGCCCTCCTTAACATTATATTTCAATGTTTAACATTTGTAAAGATTGTTACCCTTTTTAGGGCTAAAAAACAGCGACGAAACAATTTACCAACTCAAATTCACTCGTGCTTTTTTCATTTTTCAATCATCTTTAACACTTGGATTATCTTAAAATCCCATTTAACTAATTGATATCTTGATATGCCTATAACCTTCAGTCTTTTTAGACACAATATCCATCCAGTCCTCGGTTCGTCAAACGGCAGCATCGAATTGAAGTGATCACGCTCTTCTCTTCATAAACTAATAGATCGTCTGCCACGATAATAATAAAAAAGCAAGGAACCCTATTACCCCTACGGATGGCAGTTTATCATAAGCCCCATTACAGAGATCACCTGTGCAAGCGCAATAATCCGCAAACACATCGTGAGTTCCACTTCTTTTTACACATGCTTTATTGTCGACTTTCTCGTCATTTAAAAATCCGCATCCTCTGACGACTCGTGCTTTGCCGTACACTGCAACAAGCAAAATTTTACATTATTTCTATTATGCATATAGTTATCTAACACCTAACAACAATTATCATCTAAAATCTCAAACAGTTTTTAAAGTATAGATATTAAGGTGGCTCAAAAAAAATAAAAGTTCCCGCTATCTTATATTACGTAAGGGCTTATGGAACCTTTTCGAAGGGGTAAAGTTGGAATAGAGTACGAGGCCACCTGCAATGCAGGTTTATTCTATCTCGCACTTGCCAAATGTCTTTCTTGTCTCACACAGCAGAGCAGTCCTATCTTTTCAAGCAAATTGTAAGCGATCACCGTAATTCAATCGATTTTAGTTCCCTTATCAGAATCATGTGAGTAAGCAAAATTGAAAGCAAAAATTAGAATGTTGCTTGTGCCTTATAAGATTTTAAAGCCATTTTAAAAACGTTACCTTTTTGATTAATTTTCCGGCAAATCGTTGGTTCAAGATGGTTGAGATGTTCCAAACGAGGTCGAAAACTGCAGTTTACTGTTCCCAGGCTGTAAGGATCGAAAGGATCACCGCATCTTGGATCGTACGCACTGTTGCACTCGTAACATATTATTGCTTCACCTGAAAAGTGAAATGAAAAAATAATATCAGCAAGTGATGATCTGAAGAGGGCTTCTTCTAGGTGGTTTTATCTAAATGAAAACTGACGTTGGCAATTGCTGTAAGGGCTCAGGTGTTTTTCAAATGAGAATCGACGTTAATCTTATATGTAGACCCCAACTGCCTGAGCTATTTAGCACCTGCATAAATAGTTTGTATTGATTCCTATAGCATTTTTAGCAGGGTGGTCTGTAAAATTGATTATTAATTTATCATATCGTCTTATCTTTACTTGATTAATCCTCAATTATCAAGATCAATGAATTAGCGTTGCCGAATGAAGTCTCGTGGGTGTCTTGCGAAAAGTGGGTCAAAGCTGTAGATATACGAATACGTGTGCACGTGACCTCAGGAAGAGCTGTCTCGATCGATCTCCCACAGAATTTCAATGTCATTTCCGGCGATTCTCAATGGGCCATTTATTAAAGACACTTGCTACCTAAACTGACTATATAATCAAAAAAATCTTGATTTTGTACTCTACTTTCGTAGAGACATCCTCCAAACTACTCGCCTATTACTATCGGCTTCTTGGACCCCTAATAAGACCACAAGGTGTACACCTGAAGGTCATGAACATCATAAGATCTTATGAGCACATGAGCTGTTTCCTTATTGAAATCCTTTAGACAGATCCTTGATTCTTGCTAAACTGCTTCCAACTGTTTCCTACAAAGTCCCTTCGAGCGCATGCTCCGGGGTTTACGAAAATTCTGCTACTATTAGTCAAAAGTAAGGCAATACTTTCAAGGTCGCAACCTTGTGCCCGCGGTTACACAACAAGCAGAAACCTAGTCACAAATTGTTAAAATAACGGGGCGAATTAGGATCGTTTTTTAGAAATTTTATTGTTCTTAATCTTGAAATCCTGGAATCTTTGAAAATCCTTAAAATCCCTGGATAAATTCGAAGATAGAGTTTTATGTAGGGGCAGTTATATATTCCAAGGTGCTATGTTAAAGAAGCTGTAAAATGGTAAGAGGTTTTCCTGAGAACAATGAGTCTATTGTTGAGCCCAAAAACGACACTTCTTTGCAGTGCTACTTTACAGCTTTTAAGCTTTATATACAAAG
>JAUEJJ010000046.1:11559302-11597142 GCA_032164275.1 Synergus coniferae
GCTTCCTCATAGAGGAAAATAAAATTTATTTTTAATTAAAATTTATTTTTAATTAAAATTTATTTTTAATTAAAATTATTATAAATTGAAATTATTATAAATTAAAATTATAAACTGATTGACCTCTAATTAGTTTTGAAATAGTGGATCTGGACAATTACTTAGAACATTTTATTAACTATTTACTAATTTTCAACCGTTCAATTAAATCATTAAAAAAATTTATGAAATTGCCACCTCTACTAACAATAAGTTTCCTCATCTATGAGGGAGTAAAATTAGCTAAATATGATTGCATTCGTCACACACCTTGCCAGACTGGTTATGTCAATAACTTGTTTTCAAGTACGTATTAAAAATTCAGATAGACCCCTTCTTCAGCCTCTTATCAAAGTGACGTGACAAGAAGAACTCAATTGTACGAAATTCCAAGAAATTTTCAAATAGTTTATGAAAAATTATCAGAAAAATAACAGACAAACGTATCCAAAATTTTTCTATGTGAGAAGGCAATCTTAAGTCGGTTTGAAATATAATTAATGATTTAATGTATTTATAATTTTTATTAATTGCACACATTTTTAGTATTCATTATTATTTATCAAATTATTTATTCATTTTTTATGCATGACTTACGAAAATGTTTGAAAGTGAACTGAACTGAATGAATAAAACTGACTATAGTGGGAGTTAGGGGCTCGTCTTCACGTGTTTATCAAAGGCTCTGATCTCATTCTGCTTACGTAATAACTAGGTTTTTTTTTTGAAAACCTTCAATATATGCAATAATATGCAACATTCATTAACATTTAAAAACAATAATCGTTCTAATAAAAATCTAAAAAAAACGATAATCGTTCTAATTGTAGATAGATGAATAAAATAAGAAATAGTAATAATACAGTATATTATCAAGACTGACAATTAGGAGTTTACAGAGAAATATTTAACATCCTAACATTCTCAATATACTTTGTATAATAATATCTTTGCTTTGGTTTAATCCAAATAAGCATCCGCTTGGTATTTTGATACGTCATAGGGTACCAGACTGAATAATGACGTTCCATTGCATTCTTCAAATTTAGGGAATTCTTAGTCCAAGGAATTTGGTTTTCACATAATAAAAGAGAAAATAATTATTTGTTCAATAATTAAATATTTAAAATTATTAGTGATCAACAGGTGGGAGAGGAAATCAAATGTAATTAATTTTATTTGGTAAATTTTCAATTTCTGGATGCTTTGCTAGTCTATTTCGAGATTTTAAGTTTTTCGATGAAAAGTATCTGAATATTTCTCAATAAAGAGCGATAAACTTAACATGAATAATCGTTGGCTTTTATCTAAAATGCTTAAGAATGGCTAATAATAGATAACTTATAGCGTATCATAATTAGGAATTCAAAAGTTCTCTGAATCGATTTATTTAGTTTTAGGAAAGTTAATTAAAAAGTATTTTATTTAATAATAATTTATTAATCTATGAATTTGAGAACCATTAAAATAGGACTTTTCGATTTTTATAAATGAATCAAAAATTAAATTGCAAAAAATAATTTTTATAAATAATATAGTATATATATGAAAATTAAAAATGAATTAATTCGAAATTTGTATGAAAATAAAATAGAAAGAAGTACTTAGGCTGAGAAAAAGCTGTATTAAAGAAAAAGTTGATCGGCTTGTATCAATGTACATGATTCATGCAGTCCATTGAATTTTGTAATCGAAATAAAAAATTCCATTGACTGAATGAAATATTGTCTATTGACAGGTAGTTAATTAAATCAAGGTCTCTTTTTCTCCCTGATTACAATACTAAATTCATTTCTGAGTATAATTTTATTAGAAACTGGTTAAAATTTTTCATTTATAATTAGATTGTTTCCAAAACTGAATCTACAAAGACAGGAAATGTTAGATTTAATTTTAATATTTCACCAAAAAAAAAAATAAAACAGTCGATATGACGTATGGGCATTTAAATTTGTTCCAGACAGAAGTTGACATCGCCCAAGTGGAACCGCTTTAAAGGAATCAGACTAAGATGGAAGGACAAAATCAGATTGAACAATGTCATTTGGAGGTGTTGGCATATGCAGTGTAAGTATTTTTTTGTTTACGGATTTTAATTGTATTTTTTGTAAAAGCTTTAAAAGTATTTTAAAAATTGTATAATAATCTGGATTCAAGTTTCAGGTGAAAAATATTTCGAAACAATGTTGCTCGTATATCTGACTGATAACTGACTAAATTCATTGACCTTTCTTAATCGTCGCTATGATAACCCTGACTCGGATGGAAATATATTTTTTCTTTTTGACTTTCTTTCTCTTTGCTGTCACGGTCATTGGCAGCTACTCGCGGAAGTTCCCATATGTTGCTATAAATCATAATGCTTATCGTCGTTAATCAACAATGAAAACCAACTTTCTGTGACGTAATTGACTACACGTCTTTCAATTAATTTGAAATTCTAATTTTTTATTACTCAAATCATTTTAATTCATAATTTATGGAAAATGCAATATTTAAAAAAATAATTTAAAGTTTAGGATTTAATTTCTAATTCCTAAATAATAATTTTAACATTTCTAGCTTGAGATTATTGAAATTAAGTCAGAATTTAGAATCTAAAAATTAAAATCCAAAAATAGTAGGGAAAAGAAGTACTTCGAAAGCTGTATGTTTTTATGAGTGATTTGCGAAACTTGTTCGAAATTAATAGTGGAGACTCTAACTGGGGGAAATAAGAAGATTCGAGTATGACTACAAGATAAGAGAAAAGATGGCAAATAAAAAAATCTTCTCATGCGAGAAACACGTGTTTATGACAATCATTCAGGGGCGAATCGTTTCTCGATAAATAATTTTTAAAACTTAGAAAGTAATTAGAAAAAAAACTAGTAACAGCTCTTAATTAACAGAAAAATAAAAATTATATACCACTAGAGAAAACGCCAAAAAGAAATAAATTTCCTTTATATTTTTACGTTTAAAAGTATTCTCTGTGGAAATTTTAATTTATTTATTAGTTATCTTAAATTAAATTACTTTCCTCTTATTGAATAATGTTTTGTGAAGTTTCAATTAAATTCATTCTGATGGTATCCCATAAAAAATTAAAAATGATGAAGCATCCCGTTTAATTTTTTTTTGCAATCTTATTTTTCATTGTCTCATTTTTCCCTTATTCTTCACATTCCATTATCTTTTCTGACATCCGCTCCTGTGGTACCCCACCAAGTGCTTTTCCGTCGCCTTCGTTCAAACTCCGAACTTGTCGAGGTGACTGGAAAGTCTTGAACAAAACACCTTAGTTGCACCGCGACTTCCAATTCGAAATCTTCTTTCGCCTTCAAAAATTCATGAGAACATTTTCCACTTTGAATAATTTTTATTTCTTATTTTACTCGCTTCCGGTTTTGCTCCGCCGTTCAAAGTTCACTTGACCACGCATGGACAAAACCAGTCTGGCAACCTCGAGGGAAAGAAATTAGTAAAGTGTTGTAGTTCAGACATAATAAAATAAAACATTTATCCATTTTTTCACACAAAAAAAATTATTTGTAGATTTTTAAAATTTTCCAAAATTTCGAAAGTGCGCTACAAAATGCGTCGTCGTAAAGTTGGCATCGGGACGCCTGCGACGCACCACGCGGGGGTTAATTTGGTTAATTCAACGCTGGAAGACTATAACGACTATAACTTTAAGATTGGTAGTTAAGAACTTTTTTGACAACCTCAAGGTTTTTGGAAAAAACGAGGTTTTTTTTTTATTGTGGTGAGTCCTTCGAATTTGAAACGTAAAATAATGTTATATTAATTATATATTGTATAATAATATTATTATATAATTATTATGTTACAAATTATTATCTTATTATGAAATTATTATATAATTAATATCAGAAAACGATTTAAGAGATTGAAAATTTTTTAAATTACACTTCATTTTAAATACTTTAAAAATTGCATCGCAAAGATTACAGCATTTTACATGATATCAGACGAACCACAATAACCTTTTATCAGGTAAATTAGGTAATCATGAAATTCGATTGGCTCAAATACTGACATGTCAGAAATTAAAAAAATAATAATTAGTTTTAAAAAAATAAATAAAGATAATAATGTTGGAGAAACTTTGCAACATTGAAATCTTGTTCATTATTATCTCACCTTTTCTGGTTACATAAATCATAAATGGCTACTAATGCATTTTACAACCGATTTCTAATGAAAAACCTTGACTATTCATTAATTCCCTTCCTTTTCTTTTTCAGTTATTCTGAAGCAAAATACTTTGGTCTGCCAATTCGCTTCCCCACTTGATGTTGACACTCACAATAAGCCAGAGGTAAATTTAAATAAAAAATTTCTAATCAATATGTAAAAAAAAAATTAAAAATCAGTTTCCTGGATTTTTTGTTAAAATTATCTACCAGATTTCCATTCAAGTATATATTTATTGCCTTAGATAAGTATTTTTGTACCTCATTTTTTGTATAGAGAAAGTAGAACTATTTATTCAGAGCATGGATAGGGTAAAAAACGGATTTCAAAAAAAGACTCAGTTTCTTTGATAAGAGTTGATATTGAAAAAATCATGATTAGATAAACCAGAAGTGAGAACTTGGTTTCTCGAGCCTGTTTTTACGACTGCTTCAGCTTTATACGAGTTTGAATTTAATATTTCTTGTTTTTATCAGGCTGTAGTTTTAGAGGGCAAATACTGGAAGAGGAAACTTGCAGCGGTAACAGCAGAGTACAAGAAATGGCGAATGTTCTACCGAAACAAGATCCTTGGCTGGACGAACAAGGATGGTACCGATATGGTATGTTTTAAATAAATTTAATTACATTAAATTGAAATTAAATTTTTAACAGATTCAAGATTTTTAAATAATTATTATATTTTTTCTGTTCTGTCTAACAGTTGGAATCAATGGACATGTTGGATTGGAGCAACGGAATGGGAACTTCAGGTGGATTTGGGACTGGTGCCGCGAATTCATATGGAGGAATCGGCGGGATGCCAGGTGGAGACAGTGTGCACAGTATGATGGTTGATGAAGATTATATGGAACTCATGACTGACACGCTTTTTTCCACGATTACTTCCAATCAGCCGATATATTTTCCCGACCCCCGAGAAATTGGTCAGTCACCATTTCCCTTCTGTTTTACTCTTTCATCAACCCTTTCCAATCTGTACTCACAAATCTGTTTTTGCCCAACTTGAGAAATTAATTTCTCTTCTTTACCGTTGTCTTCAACGGATCTCGTTCAATCTTTCAGCTCGCGGAGCCAGTCTGGCTGACTTCATTCAGCCCAGTCTTGGACCACTTCAGCCAAATCTTGACGACTTTATGGATACCCTTGAGCCCCTTCAAGGTAAATCTTTAAAACTTCAACTGAAAAAAAAAAACAAGATACTTCAACTGGATTAATAGAGGAATTGAAATTATTGAATTATTTTTCTTCTAATTACAGAATTCCTAAATTCGAAACTAGCTCCTGTGCCAGAAGAGGATTACAGTGGGGCTATGAATAGTAACTACTCAGAACTTGATCTAATGACGCCGATCAACCAAGTGAATAACATCAATCAAGTGTCGCCAGTTGTCAATCAACAACCACAACAACCCCTCTCGCAGGAAGAACAAAACGCGAGCCTACAGAATCTCCAATATACTGCCAAAATTTACACCCAGTCGCAGCCGGAGTCATCCAATGTGTTCAGAAATAATATGTAATTCAAATTAAATTGATATACTGAATTTCGAAAGCATCAACATCTAGAAGCTTCCTAACTGAAGATTTTAACTGTTCTTTCTTTGCAGGAGTCTGAGCGACAATTTCAGCTCAATGCAACAAAGTTACGAGTCGCAAGTAAATAACCAGCTCGTTAGAGAGAAAAGTCACCAAGAAAGAACAATTTCGAGGCCTAATCGGATTATTCAGCAGCAAAATTCCTACCAACAGTCAAATTTATCGTACCAGCCATCAAACCAGCAACCCTACGCCATGGATGTTGAGTCCATGCAGATGAGCTCTGGACCAAACCAGATTCAGCTGCCTTCTCTAGCTGATAATAGCCTAAACTCGAGCCCACTTCCCTCAATAAGCCACGTGAATTTGGTAGGATCTCAGACTTACACTCAGAGCAACTCGTCACAGTCCGAGCCTAGGCTCATCAAATCGGAACCAGTTTCTCAATCGATGATCAAGTCCTACAAAGTCGTGCAGCAAGTGCAACAGGGTTACAAATTCCCTACTCCAACGCAGGGATTTAATACCCAGCAGTGCAAATTCAGCACGAATAATTTTAAGGTAATTAAAACTTCATTTTTCAGGGGCGAGATTTATGATGGAGGTCTTGGATTGTAGAAAATTGTTAAGGGAGGTGGCATTTTTTTTTTATTTTAATGATTTGCCTTTTCAGACGATTCCAGCTCAGCTGGTTGTTACAGTTTCGAACCAACAACCAACACAATCACACATATTGTTACAGTGCAAATCGCCCGGGCTCGATCTTTCTCAATCAGCTTCGCATCCCCCGAAACTTTTACCAAGACCGGTTGCATCTGCCACGGATAAGGAGGAAGTTTTTGCTGTGCCTAAGGTTCATATCTAAAGAGAGGAGAAATTATTTTAGAATTTTGTGTTGAATTAATTAATAAATACATTTTCAAATTTCTTTTAGTATAATCACATGAAAGTGCGAAACAGATCTCGAAGTAGTTCATCCTTGACACCCACGAGAGTTCATCCACCACCTCTTGTATCGGCTGTGAGCGATCCAGCTTTAAATGTCAACAATAATGTACTACTCGCACATTTACTCACGAACAGTAAGCTTGTCATGAGATTTAAGTATTTTAAAACAATAAATATGTTGATATGATCTCTTTAAATAAGCTTCTTCTCCTTAGATACGTCTGGCATCTATACTGTCAACCATGGAAATGACAAAATTATTCCTGGAGCGAGTCAACCGTCTGGGGTGAAGCACATTTTGCCAATGTTGCCTCCATCAAATTCGCCTTCACAGGTAAACAGCAACACTCATCATATCTCCACCCCAATCACAGTCCAGTCAATGCATTCAGCACCTGCAGCACAATCTCAAGGACAACAGGTTATTTTAATTAAATACCTTTGAACAAAAATTCTTATTATTTTGAAAGAATCCAATATCAAACATCTTTTTATTTTTTTTCTTAGCCAATGCAACAATCGACGAGTGGTCAGCAAGTTTTGCTCAACACGAATAGCCAACCTCAACAGTCCCAAGGGAGTCCGGGTTCTCCAAAAGATGGTTCCAGTGCACACAGCCCTCAGGGTCTTAGCCTAAGTCCATTGCATAGTCCTATGAGTTTAGGTAGTCCACTTTCCCCTTCTCGTATTTACGTCAAAGGCGATCCGGAACGAGGACAATATAAGGAACAAAAAAGAGTGGGTCATATTCACGCGGAGCAGAAACGCAGATATAATATTAAAAGCGGATTCGATATGCTTCATAGCTTGATACCACAGCTTAATCAGAATCCTAATCAAAAATTGAGTAAGGCTGCGATGCTTCAAAAGGGGGCAGATTATATCAGGCAACTTAGGACGGAGAGGAACCAATTGAAGGAAGAAATGGACAATTTGAGAAATCAAATTGAACGCCTTAATACGTCAATTAGGTACAAATTTTAATTTTAGGATACGAAATTTTCTAGTTAAATAGTATTCAATTTAATTAAGCTCTTAAGCCTAGGAGCAAGTAGAAAATAGAATATAAATCAATAATCAAATCTTTAATCTCTAATCTAATCTCTAATTTGTAAATCTAGAAAATGTTATTAACTGTTAACCAAATTTTTTTTCAGTAATTGCCAATCACTACTTCCTGCGACAGGAGCTCCTGTTTCTAGACATAGGACCAATAAGATGAAGGAGATGTTCGATGAATATGTACGAACGCGTACAAGAGAGAATTGGAAATTCTGGATCGTATCCTTTTTCCTCAAGCGATTTAAATGTTTTAATTTTAATCATAATACTGTTTTGAGTGAAACCATGAAATTATTTTTATTTATTAGATAGATACTTCGATATTTAAAAAAATCCTTAACCAAATCATCAGTTCAGCATCTTACTGGAGCCATTGATGACTTCATTCACTACTTCTGTATCTACAGCAAGTATTGACGATTTGTACAGAAGCACGATTGTGTGGGTGGAGCAACATTGCTCGCTTGTTGATCTCAGACCAGGTTTGTTTCGTATATGAAAATAATTAAACTACACCACTTTTTGAACTATTTAATTTTAATCTAATTTAATTTGAAATTTTGCAGCTGTCCTCAATTCGCTGAGGTATCTCTGCACAACAACGGAAATTCTCTCGCATCCTGCTCGTTTGCCTGAGGAAGCACGTGCGGCTGTTGATCGAAAATGAGTCAAGATCTACAGAGTAATCACTCGTGAAGTGCAAGTTTAAAACTCCTAAGAGTGTCTTCGACTCGACGCAAATGTTTGTAAATTGTTCTCGCGTTTAATTGTGTTTCGAGAAAAGCAAGTGCAATTTTGTCCTTGTAGACAATACAGAGATTTACAAGTAGAATAATTTCGAATAATAAAAAGATCTAGCTTCAACCGCGTAGATTACGATCTCGTATATCGCACATCACATAGATAACGATAGAATTATCTAAATCACCAAATAGCAATTCTTCTTTGCCCAGAATATAAACAGAACCGACTGAAAATAAAACAGTCATTCTTTCTTTCCGGTTTTCACAGAAGCAAAAGTTTTCCCATTTTTTTTTTACTCTACCAAACACCCAAACAAAATTGGTACAGAATTCTGTTTCCTTTTTCGAAAATGGGAAAGAAAGTTTGTTAATAGATATAAGAAACATGGAATAGAAATTGATTTTTAGAAAATTCTACACAATTTGTGCCCGAGACTTGCATGAGACACGAATGATACCTTTGGGCAGATCATTCCATTTTTCTTGGACAGGGAATATCATTGATATTCACGTGAGAACTTGTACATAAATTTACAAATCGATTTTTACGATATCTAACGAGCGGGGGATATTTTTATACCGATCAGCGAAATTTTTTTACAAGCGTGCTTGTAACAGTGCAAAAATCGCTGCATGCATGTGCATTGTGTAAATGCGAAAAATGCGCTTGTATAATTTCCACCTACATAATTTCTTAAAAAAGAAACAGGGGAAAAATTATTCGATTGTTACTTACATTAAGCGAAGATTATGTACGTCGGATCAACTTCGTAGCAAATTTTATTTCGATAACTTTTTCAAAAAATGTAAACTTTCTCCTCAATTTTTAGCTGTTATGTTATATATTATAATCAAGATTTGTTGTTTATACTTTAATGATTTAATCCATCCTAGAGATTATCCTTAGTAACGGCTTTTCACAAATCAATAAAGGTACGTGGTAATTACCATATGAGAAAATTAAGTTTTCGCAACTTAACGTGCGCAATAATAAATATTTTTCTCTAAAATTAATCAGTTTACCTTCATTTTATAATGACGAAGGTAAATAGCTTAATAATTGCTCTTATAGTAATTCCCACATGTCCTTAAGAAAAAAGAAAAACCTCGTGTGCCTGTTGAGCGACCTCTAAGGAGAAACGGGCTTGCTTATAAAAGATGCATGTTACGTACAAGGGAAGGAGCTGCTCATAAATTATACGAATGTTACATCGATACTGTTATATATGTAATATGAAGTTTTTATTACAAAATTTCATGTGATAATGTACAAATCGTTTAATACAGTTCGATTATTAGATAGAATATAAACCACATGGGATTTCCGAGCGTTGAAATTGCGGAAAACAAATTCAACTTCTTCCCTTTGTTTGAACAATTTATATATAACAACACGACGCTCGGAATTCCCCACATCGAGAATTATATTGTGTGTATATGAGTGTAAATGATAAATGACGTAAATGAATCAATGAAGGGATGTTTTTTTTGTACAATATGCATCATACAATTAATAAGATAAGACTAGTTATGTATTTGAACATTTCTACTAAAACCTAATCCTCATCTAATTAAGAAACCTACCAACTAAAATACATTTTAATAGAAAGATAATATTCTAAATTCTATCTAAATTCAAAAAACGAAAGATACAGTAATTAATAAAGAAGTGGGAAACTGAGATTTAAACGTGTAACGTTACAGTTTAAACAAATTTATTTAGTAAGAATTCGGTGAAAAGGATAAGTTAATAAGTAAATATATGTACAACATTCGAGACATTTTTTTAGAATAGGGACAAAGGACAATTTTATATTGCTTTATAAGCAAAGATAGTCAAGATATATTTTTAAAAGATAACTAAACAGGCCCGTCTCCAAAAACAGGAGAAAAGGAGGAGCATAACTGACACGTGAGATATAGAGCGATGTTGTTATTGAATGGACAGACTGTGAAATAAGGTTTATGAATGCATTGAGACGAATGTACATTCGCACTTGCTTCAATACTGTTTTTGAAATCCGTTAGGCTCATTTGGGCTGGAATTTTAAGATTACAGATGCTGCAAAATATGAAGCCTGATATTTCCTCTAATGAATTTTTTTCGCAAATGGGACAGAAGACTACTTCTTGTTCCATATGTTCTTCTTCGTATTGCAAGACCTTGCAATATTCATCAAAGATCCACTGTTCTGTTAGGAAAGGTATACTTATTATCTAACAAACTTTTTCAGTTTATGGAATATCTGTATATATCAATGTAAATTGAAATGTTAATTAAATGTCCAACCAGTCCAACTCACCTTCTTCTGATACGATGTCAGCCTCTAGTTCAAGAGCTTCTTCCAATTCTAGTGGACTATCGAAAATAGAGTTGAAAACTTCTGTGTTTGTTTTCCAATTGATTGAAGTCAAATCCTTAAACTCTTTGCGGACCATATTCGTCAAAGTTGTCAAGACGTCGTCTGTAGGATCAGCATCTCCGAATCTTCGTTTGTTAAATAATTGTCCTCTTTTCTCTCGTATTCGCTCTCGGCATCGCTATAAAATATTTTTAAAAGAAATAAAGATTAGACTTAAAAATTGAATAAAATTTAGTTTGAAAACGAGGGTAAAATTATTTTCTTGACGTCTTAAATATTTCTCATAATTATTTTTTGAGACTAAAACTGTCTAACGCTTTATAAAATAACGACTATAAAAAATAAATGGTAAAACTAACCTGTCTTAGCACTTCATGTAATTTGGGAGATCCGTGTCTGATTTTATTTGCAGCTTCAATAGTTTTTGATTTTGCACGTGTCGAGGGACTAAACTGAATACTTGCCATTGTTATTGCATATACTTTTCACTAAAAACAATCAGAAAATGTGTAGAATTTGTGTCAACAAATTTGTTTTTGGATTTTCCAAGTTTTGTGTTTGTCGTGTCGGTGGCTGTCAAAATCAAGGAGAGTTGGGAGGGGAATGAAAAGTGTCGATTGGCTCGAGCTAACCGGAAGATGCAGGCCTGAAAAGCGCGCGCATTTTCAAACGAGTCTTCAATTTCTTCATTTTTTATTAGGAGAAAAATGGAATTTATACATTATTCTATATTAATTAAATGAGAATAAAAATAAATTTTGAAATTATATAAAGAATTTAAAAAGATGGAAATTTTGCAAATTTTAAAATCTTGTTCTGTTTTAAGCGGACTCTTTAATAGATAAAATGTACATACAATTATTACGTTATCAAGTATACAATAACGGCGTGAGTTGCTTTTGTTGTAGTCTTAACTCTGGTGTTTGTATAAGCAAACCAAAGCAACTTTTACATCCTCGATATTGTAATAATGTGCATTCTTTTCATAATGTATACAATACTGTACTGGGACATATAATTTAATAATCAATGTCCCAAAAAATTAATTTACTTAATCGAGTAGCTTATTAATAACAATATATATATATATTACTGTCTCGCACAATCTCTACAGAATATTTATATATATACATGCACAAATATAATCAGTATTTGATTTAAGAATTACTACAATATTGACATATACATTTTATTATTATACGTTAACACTAACAAATTGCGCGATGATAAGACTATTCTCATCAGCCATTGATCAAAGCAGTGATACACGATTTCAACATTAATTTGGAGTCTTCGAGTCAGAATTATTTTCCTTTCTACATTCACAAAAACAGGAAACAGTTTTTCAGTATTATTTACTATCTTGATTTATTGGAAATTCATTCATATGTTGAAATTCTTTAAATATGCCTATAAAATATTATGTGCTTCACAAGAATTAAAAATACTCTAAGTTCTCAAAAATAGTATAATGAATACATTTATCAAAATCGGAATTGCAGTCATGAATCAAAAATTCTTCAAATTCGAAAAACGTATCAAAATGAATACTTCGAAAATCATCTCATTGAGCAAGAAACTTTTTAGTTTTCCATGTTATGCTTACTTGAACATTCTGACTTTCAAAATATTCACTTTGATCAGAATTTCTATTGAATAGAGATTAACGGGCAAATGCAATTTTCATTCCAAAATAGCTATCGTAGTTTAGGGCCTGCTAACAATAAATTGCACACGTGGTGAGATAGAGGCACACATATATCGAAGAATTTGATAGGAGAAAGAGATAAGTAGATTCTGCAAATTCTCCTTTTCAGTATACAGATTATACAAAATGCGTTAAATCGTGACAAACGCTAATAAACCTCACTTTACTATAACAAACATATCAAACAATTGCTCGTTCATTAATCGCTTCAACTATCAATTCGTTATTTAATTGTTCAAATAGTACTACACACAATAATCGTCTTCATGTTTCGATGTTAAACGACAGTTTTTATTTCTTTTTATCCATTACTTGTTTTTAGCATTTCGATTATCGTGGTTTAATGTTGTATTTTTTGTTATATTAATACAAAGTATTGTCTATTATTCGGTTAATCAGTGAATCACGATCAAGTACTGATGAGATTGTAATTTGATTATTTCGGTTCAACCTTCCCCCTTTCAAAAAACTTGAAGCTAGTGTGAGGATAAATAAATCCAGATCTCAAAATTAAAGTTTTATATTTTATGTTGAGAGTACAAGATACTGAGCGACTGCTCGTAACGACAACCAGAACAAAACTGACTATTATATAAACTATAACAACACAATTCTATTACTATTATTCCCGAAGGGACCACGTTTCACAGTTAACAATATTTATAAATATTGTCCCTCTTCGACTCCCCGAAACATCCCGCCTCACTGTGTTTCCATAAATTATCCCTTCACTAGTAACGAAAGTATTTATGTGAAATCAGAAATAAATAATCAAGAGCTTCGAGATAATTGAAAGAGTTGGCTGTGGAAGTTATACCGAAATAATGTTGTATACTAGGCATCCATGAGTAGCATTTTTAATATACCTTTAATAACATAATTTTTTCTGATAACAATTTCCTATATTAACTCACAGTTAAAATATGAAAACAATTCACTTCGAACCTTCTTTAGAAAGAGGTATTAAAAGTAATTTGTTTAATAAATAGTTTAATACTAGAGCTTCAAATCCTGGAAAGGATTTTTTTAAAATTTTTGTAAAAAGAAAAATACTAGAGGAATTATTATTTTATTATTCCAGATTGGAAGAAAATTGTGCTAAAGGAATAAATTAGAATAATGACGGAGTAATTTAGGAAGCTAGAAATGTCCCATTCCGTTTTCTATTTAAAAAAATGTTAACAAACAACCTGACACGGAATTACACTTTTTTCCATTTCAAAGTGAATAAATACTTTACTTCATACAATTTCTATTACTTTCAATATGGCACTCTAAAACGAGCTTTTTAAATTTTTAGATTTTGAAGGTCACATAACTTCTAAAATTGATAGTATTTAAGTTAAAACCCTTTAACTGACTAGAATTTTTATTGTAGAATTTAATTTTAGACATTTTCAAATTGCTCAATATTGAATTCATACAATTTGAAAACGGTTTAATTTAAACGGTTATAACATTTTCACTAATCCGATCAAAAACTTCTTCCAAATTTCTAATATTTTATTTTAAAATTCTTAAACTTTTAATGCTTCTATTTAAAAAAAATTAAAATTGTTGATTTTTCTAGTTTTACAATTTAGAGTTGCTGAATTTTAAATGTAAAATAATGCACTAAATTTGAAGTTATGGGTCCCTCGATTTCTTATTCATGAGAAGAAACATTCAATAGAAGGAGAAGAGTTAAAATAAACTGAGAGTTAACATAAAAATTAAAAAACAATTCTTCTGGCATAAATATCTTAAAATCGTAAAATGTAAACCTGTTATATCTATTTTATAACCTTTAGTTTATGCCTAAAACATCGAAAATCTTGGTATCTCGGGTAATATGTGAATTTCTTGGCTATATCGGTTCGGTCTCTTTGCTTTATATGCAAATATATACAATCAACGTAAATAGACTACAATACAGCATTTCATAACAATAGATATTCTGAGTCGATCACGAATTTCAAGAATCGAATAAATTCAATAAATTCGAGATAAGACGTCTTATGAGAAAATCTCCAAAGATGCCCAGAATGTTTATCGAGTTCATCTTCAAAGATTTGAATTGACGTTACTATAAGAATCAGATTACTATTAGGACACTGAGTTACCTTGAATAAAACGAATGATTACTTTATAATACAGATATGAAATAGGCTTCACAGGAGATATATTATTTTAATAGATGCGATAACGTTTAAAGCTATTGTCAGTTAAGAAAGCTACTTTTTGAAAAGCTTCGATAAGTTAGAACAAGCTCAACAAAAGTTTAATATGCTTAAGATAATTCTGACTTAGGCGGAACCACTGCGATTCTTTCTCACGAATACTAGATTTGTAAAACCTTCTTCTTTCCCTATTACGACAATTTGGTGCTTGGAGAAATTTTAAGATCGCTATTGAATAAGCAACGTCTATAAATAATAAAATGTGCAATATGAGGAGAGTTTGCCAATCAAGTCTTGTTTTTTTTTTTTTGGTTAAGTAATAGTTTAAAGACGTTGGCAGTGTTTTTGAAAAATAGATGAAAAATATTGTTAATAATAATTCTCAGATTTTCATTGTCATCGTCAAAGGCATGGATCTGTGTGGGAATTTATAATCGCTCTTGCTCATACGACGTCAGCAAATCTCAAAAGTGGATTCACTGTTGAGTGTGTCGAACTTCAATCTCTTGACGATTATAACCGCACGCATCAAAGGCCATTTCCATTATGATATCGTAGCAGTTGCTCTGGCTTACTTACATATTTTGTAAAGTTTATTATTATTCATTATTCCTAGTAATAGTTTTGAACTACACAGTCCCGTTCTGGCAGTTGGCGCACTTTCATAGAACCATCTGCTCCGCAGGAAAATAAACGACCCGCTGAATCTACGTGCAACTGAGTAACTCCCTAGAAGAAAAATATTTCAAATTATAAAACAAAATTAAACTACATTATATACGACTGCTTACATAAATATTTTTTTAATTTTTGATACTCACTTGTCCTATATTCTTGAAAAAGCTAGATCTAGGATGTTCTGCAGGAAATGAGTAGAGAAGAGAATGGACGGTTAGCCCCCATACCTAATTTGATAAAAAAAAATATTTAAAATAAATATTAAATTAAATTAATAGGATTTCCCAATTAATAAGAAATATAAAATTACTTTAATGTCACCATCCCCGGCACCACTAACAAAAAACTCTTCGTGCGGGTCTAGTGCCAAGCACTTGATTGCTGATTCGTGAGCTTGAAATCTGTGACGTTGTTGTCTTTGCCTAACATCGAAAATATTAATATCGCCTTTCTTCCCACCGCTAATTAACAATTGGTGCTGAGGAGCCAAAATCACTGAACTTGCTCCCTGATCATGACACGTGAATCCTGAGAAAAATAAAATAAGAAGCTTTATATATTAAAATTGAGATTACAATTACACTACAAAAATCTGAAAATATTTTAGAGTTAATTTTTGGAAAATATAAGATCTTGACCCATACCTTGAACTAGGGATTTATTTTGGGGGAGCAAAGTATCCCAAAGAGCAACGTTTCGACCTTCGGATCCATGACCTGCTGTCGCTACGAGACTGCAAGCTCCCAGGAAAACAAAATCAGCTGTGACTTTACTATGGCACTGATAGTTCTGAAAATAATAATATTACGTTAAACGATTATTTACAATAAGTAAATTTAGTAATAAATAATAAATAAAATAAAAATATTAACTTACGAAGAATGGCCTTGCCGATCCGTCTCTGCAAGCTACTTGGAATAAACTAAGGTGTCCATCAGAATCAGCGACTCCAAATTTATTTCCATGTTGCGAGAACCGCACTCGAGTGACTTTTGCGAAGGTGCCTGATGGTCTCGGTGTCGCAACTGCTGTCTGGTGTCCCCATTCCCATAACGATACTGATCCATCTTGGGATCCTGTTAAGTCTAAACAAAAATTAACGAATTATTAAAACAATACAAATAAATTTAGATGCAACTTTAAATATATAATGTTCCATAATAAAAAATACACTTACACAGCGGTAACAGCGGATGTGAAGAAACTCGTCTAATACCATCGATTTTGTGTTTCAGGATCTGTTACAGTCAAAATGGAATGACTGAGTAAAACGAATTTTATAAAATTCTAGAACTAACATTTATATCGTAACAAGGGAGAAATACAAAAAATATACATATAACTAAAGCCTGCAATACTGTTTGGATAATATTTAATAATATCGCTTCAACGCAAAATTAATCCTTTAATATAACAATAAAGTATGTATTTACAATCATTGACGTGCTTCAGTTCTACAGAATGCTTTAGAAAAATGTATAAGCTGAGATTTTAGATCAACCATTACATTTAGTGAGCACTATAAATGTTAACTATTTTCATTCATCACGAACAATTAATACCTTTAGTGTTTTACTCTAATATTTTTTTAAGAATTGTAGCTGATTGTAGTGTCACAGAATTTAATGGTAGAGTCAAAACCTGGTGACAATTTAATATATAAATTTTGGAAAAGGTTTGAACGCCTGCTTTTTATATAGAAAAAAAAAAAAAAAAAAAACTATTACCATGCAGAAACTAACAAGAGTGGCTATTATAGTCAGATGAAGAACGATTAAAAATGAATTATTTCAATTATGAAAAATGGAATTAGAAAATGACTAAGGGTAAAATTGCAAGCTTTTAGGCATGAAAACTGCTTAACAGTTTTTCAAATCGCCCTTTTTAATATTACTTAAAAACGAACCATAAATGCTGGTAAAGATTAGAAACAAAAGATTTTCAAGTTATTTACCCTTTTTCATTCAATGTTGTGCCTAAAATATGTTATTAAATACTGTAGAACATGCTGGCTTATGGTATCCTTTTCGAGATTGTTTTCACTCGATTAAAAAATATTTTTGATTTTTTACTTATTCCTCATAGTCTTCTACTCTATATATTATTTTATATTATTTTTTCTATATTATTTTTATTCGTGTTTTGCAATTACCATTGAAGGATTTCAAGTTAAATAATTGAAATTAAACATTTTAAATACGTGTGACAACGAAGAAAAAATCATTTTGAATTTAAATTATTCAGAATTAAAATATGTAAAATTTTAAATAATGTAGAATCAATATTCCGGATATTATAAGCCTTTAAGAGTGTAAAAGACAAACAATAGGAAAAAAGGACTTTGCACTAGGAATGGCTAGGATCTGTTAGATGTTAGTCTCACCGGCTTCAACAAGTGTTTACTCCTATCAGCGACAAACTGACAGAAACGTAGGTCGTGGGAGCCAGGAAAAGCGGGCATCCCCTTCATCTGAGCGAGCGAGTGAGCCACCAGATCAGTGACGCAGACCAAGTTAGATGTTAGGCAAGCATTGAACAAGCAACATTGTCTCCGTCACCACGTGTGCTACCCTAACCCAATGCATCGTTCACATGGTTCTCAAAGGATGGCCCATTTCGTGATAATTTACTTTTTAATTCAATTAATATATATTTACATCTCAATAATGAGCCAGCTTTTAAACCATATCCCCAGGGTTGAGGCACAATGCACATTTTGGTTCTCATTCTCATGCAACATGATTACAAATTTTCGGATTTGCAAGTTTCCCGCATTTCAATAAGCACAATTATTTTCATGAGGCTATGATTAGTCGATTTAGAGAATAGATAGATTGAAGAGAAGATCGGTGTGTTAGTGTTTTCATTATTAGTGTGTCGTGCTAAATCGAAATTACTTTGTGAGAAGAGAACAAACAAAAATTCAAGTCGTTAGTGAGAAAAAAAATTTTCTCACTAACCGCTGGTGGTCACACGATGAAAGTTATATAAAAAGAAGAAATAAATGTGCTTAACAAATAATGAAAGTTTCATAGTGGGACCACCAGCTGTTGATGAGAAAATTTTTGTTTTACATACCTTTTTCCGAGTCTATATATAGTATACTTTATAAAATAATATAGCATATTTTTGTATTATATGTAGATATAAAACGACTCTAATTTTTGTCCATAACAAAAGGATATTTATTTTTCGACGTATTTTCTATGCAGGCGCCACAGATATTGATTTATATTGAGGATTCACTTGCATAAAAAAAATTCGATTATAATATTACCACAAATAAATATAAATTTTCCCGAAAAAAATCTATAAGTGAGAGAAACTAAATTGATGTGTATAATAATAGTAAGCAGAAGCTATAAATAGAGAGGAAACTGATATGTGCGATTAGGTGTAATACTTTACATGTGTCTCAAACGGGTCATACTTAATATTCCTCACGAGTTTATGAAATATCGGGGCAAAAAAAATATGAGTTACACTCTTTAGTTAGCTAAATGATGAAAGCCAAAAATTTGGATATGATTAGTTAAAATGATCAATTTTTAATTTAGATATAATAAGTATGATGCTAAAGGGCACATTTTAAACTTATGTTTCAAACTGCTATGTTTTTAAGTTATTTTATGTGTCTTAAATTCTATAATAGGTAACAAATCCAAATTTTTGGCTAGTAAATATTATTACTCTTGTGAGAATACAGAGACATCGTTACACAATAGTCAATAGATATATATGAGTTGTATATCTATCGTAAGTGAAGGGCTTTAGTTACACCGAAAATGTAATAACTTCAGTTTCTACGTTTTCAAAATAATTTAGTGAAATTCTTACCACACTCGCGCCTCGCCCACTTTGACTAGCTATGCCTGACTGTGGTTGAGGGCTGTTTTGTTGTGGACTTGTTGCAAGTAGAGGTCTATCAGCTGCTGTCTATTATGAAAAATGAAATAATCATATACAAGTCTGGAAAAAAATAAACTTAAATCTAAATGTAGAATTATATGTATACAATAAAAATATTTTACCTGTATGACTAGAAAACTAGTAGGCTGAACTGGTTCTGGGTCAGGTTGCTTATTTAGGTTGATCAAGTCGAATTCACATTCGTCCTCCAACCACGAGGGAAGCTCCAGAAGCAATGAGATGTCCATTTCCTGTACCTCGCGCGGAGTTGCTAAGGCCATCAGTCCTGCGTTTACCTAAATGAAAAAATGTATATAATTAGTTTTTTAAGCAAAAATCAATACTCGGATTTATGACACCTAGCAAGTTTAGGATTAGGATGCTGAATTCTAAATTAGAATTCATTAGGATACTAAAATATCACAAACCTGATTTAAACAAAAGGCACTAATGCTGTCTTGCTCCTTGTGAATAATCCTAACAGGCTCGGGAAGACTAGTCGTACCACTGTCGCTACCTTTATCTTCTCCAGTTGCCGATACTCGTGTAAAGTTATCCATTCCACCTTGATTAGTGTCTAATATAGAAGAAAGGGACCTCCTTTTACCAAATACTGATCTGATAAATATGTCCTGCACAGCCTCTTGTCTCACTAAATAACACCATAATCGATTTGCAGGCGCTGCTGCAGATAATCGAGTGCTGAAAAAGTAGATAAAACACTAAAAACTGATCTATTTTTATAGCAATTTTTCATTCCTATTTAAGTTAACTGTATAGTTACTTGAAAGGTGTGTTTCCTTTTTCCAAAAGAGATCGATACTTATGTATCGCAGGTTTCCCAGGTGTTGGTGTTGGATCTGGAGCACAGCCAGGTATGAAATTTGCTGATGGTGGACCTTTCGAGTCAAGCTCTTCTCTTAAAGACTCTTGCCAGCGAGCTACGATTCCCAAAGTTCCGTGAATTAATGGGCTACACACTGGTAATTCTGAAAATTGGAAAGTCATTTTTAAATCTAAACACTCTATTTTTTAAACCAATTCGAGTAGATTCTAAATACCTTGCATTTCTATTCCTGCTACAGTTAAAAAGTCCTGCATCTGTTGCTGCAGAATTCTAACAATGGCTAATCTCATAATACTCCAGCTGTATGAATTGGGATTTGAATGTTCAGTATTATCCTTTGGTTTACTCTTTGGTTTTGCGTTTGTGTCGAATACATCTTCCTCCTCTTCCTCTGAATCAAGTTCCGAAACTGCAGAATCAGAAGAGTCGTAGTCGATTTCATCTGCGTATTCGTTCTCTATTCTCGGCTGTAAATTACATCATCAACAATGATAAATAATACAAAGATTTAACTTTCACCTATAACCATCTTTATGAACCAACCTTTATAAGAAAATAAGAAATCATGCTCATCTGAGGTGAAACAAATTGCTCCCTGTACGTTGGCTTATCCTCTTTCATGTTTGGCTGTTGACCTGTAAATTGGCCCAAAAGCTTCATATTTAGCTTCACCCGTTGTTTAGTCAATGAAGTCATAGTGCTCCAGACTCCACTAGCTGTTTGAATCTCACTAATACTTTCTGTCCGCTCAACGACTGGTGTTCCAGAACTTTGTCCTCCAGTGCTTGCAACTCGTAGTAATTTCTTCACTCCTCCCCCGAAAAGAGTCGCCCATGTGTTGTTATCGAAATGTTGACCTACAAGTCTATATAGAATGTGACTATCACAGCTTGATAAAGCGTAGACGAAAAGACTCATATAGGTTGCTACGAATGCCTCGGCGAGAAGGATATTTAGTTTTGGGGTGTCCTCGTCTTTTTCACGAGCCAATAATGCACGTAGACTTGTCACGCCTGGCCATTTTGTAGGAGACGTTGTGATAACGACTCCATCTTCTGTTGAATATCTTCGATGGTATCTACTCGAGGCTACTAGATGACCTCCAGAGAAGGATTCCACCTCCGAGGAGGCAGGGAAGCTGTTTCAATTGAAAGATAGATTATTAAAATAGAGTTTGTTGAGGAGTATGACGGAGAAACATCGAGCAAAATAAAATTAGAAGAATATAAAAATAACTCACCTATCGAACTGTTGATGTTTCATAACAAATGTATCGGAATCACAGAGGGACTGATAGATGCAAGCACTGAGAGCCACGGCAAGGTCTCTCATGATGAAGACCTCACAGTAATGGGTATTTCTGTGAGGCATTGGTGGGTTAATTAATTCGACCAAGGTTTGTAACATATCATGAGTCAAAGACTGAAAAAATAAAAAATAAACAGATTAGTATCCATCGCGTTACAGCTGAAAAGCAATTATGTATATAAATCCACTGAATCTGCAGTAAACAAACACACCTGCAAATGTCTGACTGGATCTGCAATCACAGTCTTATTACAAGCCACACTAGCACTCAGCAAAGGAAGAGTTGTCGGGAATGGAAGTGGACTCAATAACTGTTGTTGTGTCTTCTCCTGTTGCAGTTCCTGAAGCAGCAGAAGCAACTCCATCCTTACCGATGCCAATCCACCACCAGAAGCTCCATGCAAGGAGCAATAAGATAAAAGAGTCCTGAGTAAAGTTTCGTTAGCCTTGAGCCACTTTTTCCTTCTCGCTGCCCTTTGTACTTTCGCTTCAAAGTCGAGTTTCTCAGCCAATAAAATTTCATGCAAGGTCGGTTGTTCTCCTGGTCTATAAGGCGGTACATCATCGACCATTACGCCTTCATATTCCGAAGCATTATTTGTATCTCCATCAGTATTGCTGTAATTACAAAGTTGTTTCAACGCATCGACTTCCCTTTCAAGCCAGACGTAAAGCTGATACCGCAGCTGTCCTCCATCGACTTCAAAGCCCGTAGCTAAGGTCGACAACTCTTCCATTAGAATTTTGAGACAGGCAACGAATTTCAGCTGTTGAGCCATTATGTCCAGCTGTCCGTTTGCTTTAACCTCCTCTTCGTTTTCCTTATTGTCTTTACTGATCTCTGATTTCTTCTCTTTCTTGTCCAAGCTCATGCTCAAGGGAGGACTGTCGCCATCTTCATTTCCTTCTGAATCATCATCCCAATTTAAGACTAATTCATCGCTTTCTCGAGTAAGTGGCTGTGACCAATCTAGCGTTTCAGATTCCCGAGCTGGTGCTGGCTTTGGTGTGTCCCAGTTTATGATTCCTGTATCTATTTGAGAATCTTGAGCCCTAGATTTAATCGGACTGTTCAGAAGACTTGGAGAATCTTCACAATTCGCGTCCATAACTTTACTGGGTAATTTAGACAAAACCTCCAAGGCGAGAGCCGGACACCCAGCCTTGAAGTGAGCGTGAGCTGTTGTGAAGTACAGCTGTCTTTCCAAAGGAGTAATGCTATCTTCAAGCATAAGTTGTTTATCAGGTTGTCCCTTTGTCTCTGTGCCATAACTAAATCCTGAGATGACAACAGAGTGACCCTTCTTCCTATCTTGAGCCGTAAAAGCAATGTACTGTCTAATGAGCAGAGGATGTGTTCTGAGGTAGACATAAAAGTTGAAGACATTAGGATTAGCTGTTGTGCCCTCAGGTTTTTCTGACTCATCATTATATTGCGGATGCATCGTGCCCACGTTAGTCAACAACAAAGTGTTCAACGAACCTGAATGGTCCTTGAGAATCCACAAGGCCATGCTTCGCAGAAATGGATCTGGATGTGCCCTCATCATATCCTGATTGCTTCCATCTTTATCACACCCCAGAATTTCTTCGTACAAGAGTCTCTTCAGGTTTGGAGAAGTCGTGTCATCTTCATAGAGCCTCGCAATCACCATCGCCAACTGGATGTCGCTCAGTTTATTCAAACATACGTCAATAGCGTCCTTCAAAGCTCCCGCTAGCAAAAAGAATGCAGCTGCATGTTCGAATCTCTGTTTTCCCAACAGGGCAAATGCATTTTTTAGAGCAGCCTTTCGCCATCGATCTTCGGTAAAATTGTTCGAGAAGAAGGCCGTCATCCTCTCGTCTCTCTGGTTCCGGAAAAGACCCCAGACGAGGTTCTTTTTCTTCATTGCAAGGTAGTAAATGGCAGCATCGAGTGGATCTTGCTTTTGTTGGAAAGCAGCTTTAGCAACCTTTTCTACGCATCTCTTTAAAACCGCATTGCTTCTAATCCACCATCCAACTCCCAGTTCTTTCAAAATAGACCACTTGGGTTGACCTTTCGCATAGGAGGGAATCAATCCCAATAATTCTTCTTCAGATTCAGAGTGGAAGGCCCACACGAGATTATTTGTGGAGACTCCTTGTTTCTGAAACTGTGCTCTTTGTGCTAAAGGCAAACAGCGAATCAAATAATTGTAGTGTTTCATCGCAAGTAAGAAACGCAGACCACAATCATCTAGAGAATCTGTAGACACAGCTTCTCCGTCGGGAATTCCTGTCAAGTTCTCCTTCGCAATGGCATTCTTAGCTGCGTCAATCGCAAAGCGTTCAGCAAAATCGACATTGCAGGTCGAGACGGTATCAGCTAGAGCAAGCAGATGCATTTGATCGAGACTTGAGAGCCCAGGCAGATGCGTATGTGTTAAAAGACGTGATAATAATCTACCCTGTCGTGGGCCGAAATGTGAAATGCCTTGCCTTTCAGGAACCGAAGATCTTCTGTCTTTCTGCCGAGAGGAGTCGTAGTCATCATCCAACATGTCATCCAAGGAATCTCCTTCATCCACGTTTCCATCAAACAATTCGTTGTAATCCTGCTTGTCTTCTTTCTGTTGGATCATCGTATTCGTTTCTTTGTCAGCTATCAATAGTGTCCACAATGGCAGTGGAGAAATTGAAGTAATCTCTGCATAGTCTAGGGTCAGCTCTTCAGGAATTTGAGTTGTGGAACCTCTAGGTTCTAGAGGAGAAGTCGTGCCAACGTAGCTGACAGACATTGTCCTTGATCTTGACCACCCGCCTCGTTGTTTCATCAAGCTCTCATCATCTGCTCTTACGGAACACGAACTAGCTATGCATCGTACTAAGTGCGAGAGAATCGCTTTTACCCATCTGATTTTTCCAGAATTCAGCAACTCCATCAGTTGTTTCGGGTGATACTGCGGAAGGACTGGACATGCTATTCTTGAAGCCTCAAAAAGCCCATAATCCGGCATGTAATCGTAGCTGGTACTGTCAGTTTGCATTCCTCGTTTCTTTTTCGCATCCAGCATCGTTAAATTGATGCTGCTAACTCTGGACAAATGAGGCATGGAGGAAACGTTAGCTAATCTTCTTTGCGAAGTTTCATTAGCTAAAGTTCGCAGATCTTCATCTCTTAAATTTCGACTCGCCTGAAACTCGTCGGATTCCTGGTGCTGAAGTCCGGAATGAAAGCAGTCATTCTTTGGATTTGGTTTCCATTGAGAATAAACATGCATTTCGGAATCCATTCCAACGACCATAATACCATCTCTCACCCAGGATATCTGCATAGGCAAAGGTGGTAAACCGTCTGCAGTTGTCAACTCAATTTTCCTCAACTTCATCCAGCGGATTTCATCTACGAACTGCGGTTGAGCTAACGAAGAAGTTTTCCTTAAAATAGGTCTGTTGGTGCCTTGAGATTCTTTCATGGCCTTCATATTTGCTTGTGCAAGATCCGAGCAAACTGGAGTGAAAAGCATAATTTTTGAACCAACCCCGACAGTTAAAATATGCGAGCCATCTTCCTTCGAGACCCAATCTAGTTGGACTAAATGCTTCTGCGTAAGGGGACAAGTGTTTCCATTTTCAATGATCGATTTCCTCAAAGACTGAAGAGTGCTGAAGGAAGGAACTGCAAGCAATCCTGCAGCTGCCTTTGTACTATCCCCATTATCTCCATTCCTGGGTGCCCTCACATCTTCATGACTAAGTGTTTGTAACACCTGAGTGAGTCTTTGTTTCTTTTGCAAAAATCTACTATCATAGAGGTAACTCAAATCCAAATGCTGATCGACCTGAATCCTTGGCAGATGAATATTCTTCAAGTGAATAGTGTCCTCCAGAATCCACTCACTGCCTCCAGTGCTTTCACACTCATATATCGCCACGCAGAGATTCACGTACCTAGAATCAGGATCGCTTTTCGTTGGACGGGTAAATGACTTTCCATATTTGTAGGCACAGGCTATCCTTCCACTATAAGCTGCGCTGATATTTAAAGGCTGCCCTGTGATGTCAATTGTAGATTCTTTATCCTTTCGAATCATCTCCCACTCGCACCATTCATAACTCAGTTGGCCATCATCTTCATTTTTAGTCACTTTGCACTTCCAAAATCTTACTGTACTATCACTACAAGCAGTGACGACAATATAAGGGGCAAAACAAGCTGGATAGATAGAAGAACTGCTTAAATGTCCAGCCGCTGGTGCTGCGTGAACGACTTCGACTCCCTCTGGTAATGGCAACTCTTGGGTGCAAACTTTTGTTGTTGTTATCAAAACATGACTATTGTGATGGCGCCGATGAGCAAAGGCTGCATCATAATCAACCTGGCTCTCGCGCCTGCTTCTATTTCCACTTTGACTAGGTCTACGAGATCTTCTCCCATCTGCGTGACTATATCTTCCCGGTGTTCCTTCATCATCCTCATCCTGGACTAATTGAGAGTCAGGCACATACATCATCGATCCTGATAATCCATTAGACTCGGGTTGAGATGCAATAACAAGTCTCCACATGTGCACTGTCGTTCCTTTCTGCGTCCTTTCCAAGACAACGATGTAAAATGGTTCCTCGAATATCGCAGATTGTTGAAGATCTACCATCGCATCTAAAGTCGATTCCATAAGACCCAAATCTTTGGCAGAAGTGTCGATGCCAGGGAGTTTCTCATCACTGCGTTCTCCGGTGATTAGTTGCTCCTGAAAGACGTGGAGGAACTGGGTGTTCTGCCAATCATGAGTCGCATCAGCGATGGCATCGAGTTGAATCACACAGCCGGGTCTTGCAGTCGATTGTTGCGAGACTATCTTTATTCTGTCGTGAATCGAGTGACGGACTCCATCATCCGAGGACATGTCGGTTGACAGACTAGCCATTGAGTCCATCATTCTACTTCTTCTTTCACTAATCGAAACCTCTGCCAACAGTGTTCTTGCATCAATGACTGCTTGGTAGACTCGTAGAGACTCTCCATCACTTGCAACGAAACAAGCGCTTGGAGAATTGGATAAATTCCCTAATGTTGTGCTAGGTAGAAGCGTCGGAATCCAAGCGACGTTGCTGAATGCAGAAATCTCCGGAGAATTGATGCGAGCTAGTTCAGAGACTCCTCCACTTTTAGATAAAGGACCTACGGCATCAACACGCCAGAGAATTAATTCACTACAGAATCCAGTTGCAGACATTATATCTTTATTACTCATGTCCTGTTTGTTGATCATCGTGTCTATAGATTCTGAATCGTCTTTCTGACTTTCAGTAAACGGAAAATCTGGAAGTGCAACATTGTGATGTGATGTTGTTACGAGCAATGGCAGAACAGGATGACACGTGATGTCATTAACTCTGAACCGATGTCCAGAAGCTCTGCACGCGTGGCCAATGCTGAGTACCTGAGAGAACTTACTCTTATCTGCAAAGGTCAGCTGCCAGAGATTTAAAGTTCCATTTTCGTGCTTGGAAACCATCGAGACTATCGGACTAGGTTGAGTTAACATATCGCTAACACTTTCTTGAGTAGGTTTCCCGTTTTCCGTCGTTCCACTTTCCTGAGCAGCATTCTGATTATCAGCTAAATTCTGTACATTTTTTATCAATTCTTGACCAGCTTTTGACGTTAGAGTAGACTGCTCCTCGTCCTGTTCTATGAGACTAGGCAAGGGTGTCGAGACTTCGGCTATCTCTGAAGGTTTTGTTGAAGATTTAGCAACTTCGCGGATGCTTAGCAGCGGACCACCAGTATTATGCGAGTACATGGAGACGTTGTGGCTCATTGTGGAGGCATCGCCTAGAGGAAAGGCGTTCGGAATTCGAGTAGAGAAAGAAATTTGTGCTTGGCGAAAGGATCCTGGGTGGTATTCGTCCAACCACTCGATGTGCCAGATGAGGAAGGATCCATCGATTGGGTGGATTGAGAATAGAAGGTCTGGATTGTGGTGCCAGTCGCGGAGTAAAGTTTCAATTTTTGTATCCAGGGAGTCTGGCGCGTGATTCATTGAGGATGTTGCGTCTGTTGCTATCGAATTAATAGATGTAGTATTGCTGCAAGAAAGTGACAATTTTGAGTTCTCGCCTTGCAAGAATTATTTCAAATTAGCATAAGATGCTACGTCTAATAGATGTATCGTATCGTAAAACTTCTCGAATAACCTATATACTTAATATTTATATTTCTGATAAGATCTAAAATTATTAGCAGAGTCGTCATGCTATTTTAATGAGTTTATAACAAAGGGAGTTTACAAAAAACAATCTCGTTTATGTTTTAGAGAGTGAGGGACATTAGAACCAAAACATAACATTTAAGATTTGTTTACCTAAGGCTTTGGTGAGAGTGGGCACTGTGAGGAAGGCTAGGATGAGACGATGTAGTATGTGCTGTATGATGTTCATCACTACTGTGTTCTTCTTGACTCATCGCCCGGCCACCAACGTTTGCTTTTTGACTGGATTGGTGTCTCGTACCCTTCTCTGTAGGTCGCATCATACCATAACAGGATAAGATGCTGCCTAATAAACCATATTTCTACCCAACAACCATGCAGCATGCATTACACCACCTAAACTTATCACTAACCAAAGCTTTTCATTTACACCCTTTAAAATTCTCATCGTTTCAAAAACACCTCATTCTGCTTCTTGATTAAAATTTTTGTTTATAATTATAGGGTGCATACCCAAAATGTGGATTAATTGTTTAGTTTTTTTTAATATATAAAATATTAGTCATCATATCACTCATGAGCCTCATTTGAGGAAATAATTGATTAAAATCCAGTATTTTAAGACAAAAGTTAATTAGAAGGTACGAGCTTCATATCAGTGTATTTTAAAATTAATCAGTTCAAAGCAACTTTTAAAAGTAATTGGAAATTGGAAACTTACTTGGTGTTTGCTCATCTTCCGAATCGTGTTCTGCATGATCCCCTTCGTGGTTCTGCATACCTTCCTCCTTTTCTACCACCTTACGCGTGAGGTCCTGAAAACGATATTATTAACAAAGATATTAGGTTCAACTCACAAATTTACGAAAAACTAAAAAAAGAACAAACCTGTAAGATGCTTTCAGCCTGCATCGTAAAATGCATTTCCTTATTATTCAACCAGTGCAAGATGAAATTCGGCTCCCTATCCGGATCACCAGTAATTAAACTTGGAACAAGTGGAATATCTATAACATCCGTTAATACTTCGTTTCAACTCTTAAGTATAAGTTTCTAAGACCGTATTACTCTGTATTAAAATTTAAATATTATAAAATTAAAAGCATGAAATTTATTGTACCTGTTTCTGCATTGATGCTAGCTGCTAGATGAAAATGCATGCCAGGATAGTGACCAGAACTTTGATAATTATTGTGAAAGTCGTGAACTGAATACGTTGATGGCAAAGTCGGAAGAGTAGGCGCAGTGTGACCTGCCTGGTGCTGCTGTTGCTTTGCATGACGTCGAATGTGGAAACACGTCCTAAAGATATTGACAAAGTTTTTAGAAAATTAGCAAGAGAATATACGAAATTAGTTTTACAACAAATATTCAAGACTTACTTCATGTGTTTGAGGCGTTGCATAAACCTGTGTTTATGCATGCTATGGTGACGATGTTTGCCATGATGTCCATGTCTATCAGTTCCCTCAAATTGACTCATGTTAGCCAATCCTTCGATCTCCGGTGGAATAGTTTCCGTCCAAACCCGACAAATATTATCACGGCAGGAAGTAACTAACATGTTCGAAACTGATCCCCTGTTAACATAAATACAACAATCATATATTTCTTTCAATTCTCTCTTAAATCTTGTACTTAACAGTTATGTATTTCTGAACTCTTTCCATACTTCGGCATGTATTTGCTTGTTTTCCGCCACGAAATGTGAGTAACAGCTCGAGGATGAGCAACGTAAACGAAACTATAACTGTCGTTAACCGGTTGGCTGAAGGTCGAATGGTCAACACTTTTTGATGGAAATACTGGAAATAAGAATTAAAAATATTAATTTTGGAACTTCTTGTTTACATTTTGGTTTTTCTAATAATTGATTCAAACCATTCTTTAATGTATCTATAGATAAAGACAATAGAGAACTTACATGATTTATTTTCGAACCAAATTTTAACAAGTCTGTCGTTCATTCCCGTTGTAGCAAAAAGCGTGCCGTCGGGACTGAAAGTCATCAGATGAACTGATGTCGCTGTGCGGCATTTCCACACACAATTCCAGCTTCCAGCCTCGTTTGTTGGTCCCGATTCTGTAGCCCCTGGACTCTCTGACTCTCCGCCGATGGAAAACGTCACTGTGCCAGCTTTATAGAAAAATTGTATTGTTATCAAAAATGATCTACAGTTCATGTATTGATGTTTAATAATCACATAAAGAGGATGATAGAACAATTTACAAACTCCAAGCAGACTCTAAATTATAAAATATCAAAACCAGTTAAAATTACAAATTTGTAGCTATAGGGAATGCCGAAAACATAGACCCTAAATGCTGTTGTGATTTAGAAAATTAATCAAATAAAAGCTTGGAAATAATCGATTATCCTTTCGAATGAATTTTGAATTAAGCTTTGACAAGATATGCATGTTTATAGCATTGTATAATTTTCTAAGCATTCATGCTATGAAATTCTCGTATCATGATGCATGCTAGACAAAACTTTCTTGCTTTCGCCTGGTGATTGCAAGAGTAGCAACATCTGACAACATTCAGAACTAAAAACCAACGCCTTAAAAAGTATTTAATGGGACAATTTAACGATTACAAGTAGGCAATGATTCACTGCTTCAGTAACATAAACAATGTAATGCTGAAATGGAAAGTGAGATCGTGAATTTTATCGCTCACTCCAACAACAATATCATCATGCAAAAATAATAACAATACATAAGGTTCATTCTCAAAGCGAATGAACTCACGATCTTGCGAAGTATTTCCTGTTACATTTTGATCAGCTCCCGTTGAAGGAACTTCTTCCGTTTGTACTGTTTTCGCCTTTGCCGCTACAGATATACCACAAATACATTTTCAGGAAAGAAAAATTCTTAATAATAAAACTATGCAGAAATGGATTAGTCATATTTTTTAAATCTGGTTACGACACGAATTTAAATGGAAATGTTTTTATATATTAGGTTTTTGGTTTCTAAGTACCTTCATTTAAAAAAACAAAATAATGCTTAACTAATATTAAGAAATAAAAACAATAAAATATCAAATGGGGAACTATTGCACAAAATGCTGAAAATTTCGTATCATTTGCAAATAAGTTGATTCAAAGCTTACATTGTTCTTCCTGGAATGGAAGAATATTTTGATGCCAGAGTTGCAAGAGTTCTCCGCCTGTTAAAAGACGAGTGCCTTCTAAATTCCATGATAGAGAAGTGATGTTTGACTCCGTTTGAAGAGAACCCGTCTGAACCCATCGATATTCCAATTGCTGAAAGTTGAAGGTTTCATATGGTTAAAAATAGAATTTATTACGTGTTATGGTAATAGGGCATTAAGGGAAATGAATGTTACTAACGTGGGAGCATGTGCTATGTATTAACGGGGTAGGTTCGAAGATGCAAACTTGGTTTTCGTATGCAGCTGCGATCTTGCCAGTATCTGTACTGCAATCTAAACAGCTGATTCGTATATAATTGTGCACAGCTCCTGGTATAATTTGAACTCGCTCAAAGTTGCTAGCAAGAATTACTATGTTGCAACCTGCGGCATAGGCCTGAAAGGAAAGTAATCGATTTAATAATACAATAAAAAGAAAAAGAAATTTGGTTATTAAAGATCATTCAAGTTTCATAAAGACATTCGATAAAATAATACTACATACATCTGCTATGATAAGATGTTTTTAACCTAATATCCCCTTTTATTTAGACCCTTCTAATGAACAAGTTGAGAAATATTGAAAGTTGTTTTTACCTAACATTAAGTTTAAATTACCTGAAAGTAAGTTTGTTTAATTTAGGTTTATGTGCATTATGTATCATAAAGGATAATTTACATTTGAGTCTGTTAATTGGTATATTTTAATCTTACTTAAGACCGAAATAACTCGTCGAATATCAACATATGAATGACGATTTAATATTAAATTTCAAAATAAGTGAAGACAAGTTTTTTTAACGAAAATTGAATTTCATTATTATTTTTTACAAATTGAAATTTGCAGATTTAACCCAAATTATTAACAGTTCTTGATAAGAAAATAAAACTACTTAGATCTTATTCTGCAAGTTATACGTTACGATATTTTCATTGTCCTTGAATCAACAGCGAAGATTCTACACGTTTAAAATATAATCGTAATAATAGTGTACAAACAATCGTAAATGAGTACATAAATAAAATTTCATAATTATATAAAAGATTTTTTATATTTTCCCCAATGTCCAAAACTACTCTGATTTTCAATTTATTATATTTTGTTATTTTCAATTACCATATCATTATCATTATGAACTGAAAGTTGAAATATGAAGAAAACAGATTCTTCTTATCAAAACAAATCGATTGACCTATATTTATAATGTAATTTTGTACGTCTAAAATATATATTTTTTTAAAATTGGAAATCGACATATTTAAAAAAAATTATAAAAGCACCTAATAAATTAAATTAGTAAAAATTTGCTAATATGAAAAATAAAGCGAAATTAAAAAAGTTTTTATTGTCAAAAACTTAACCTCAAATTTTAAAAATTAACGCTTAAGTATCTCCTTTATTACAATCCTAAAACTTGAATAAAAACATTAACAATCTAATTTCTTCGGAAGCAATAAGAATCATAAACATAAATACAAATATGAAAGTGAGATTAGGATTTGTTGGATTTGGCTAAATACAAACATACTAAATTAAAATTATCTCGATAATTCATCATGGCTGCAAATGATAATTTTCCTCATGATTTCTCTGAAGACAAATTATTAATATTTGCATGGTAAAGAGAGCAATACTCTTTTAGATAAGTAGTAAAATGCTCGAAAATGAAGAACCTTTCTGAATAAAGCCAAGTGTCATTAAATCAGCTGACTTAACAAGACCTGTAATCCGTATTGACTTTTTTTTTCCCGTGAGTTTTCGCTTCAAATCGATCAGATGAAAGAGGTGAAGGCGGAAAAAAATGTATTGAGTTTTACAAATCATTTAACATAACAGATAATGCAAGAAAAGAAAACTCACGGTAAATGAAACGCCTTCGACAGATCCGACAGCATAGCATCGATCACCTGCATTGCAAGCTCCACTCAAAATTTGATGACAATTCATACTTCTCGAAACAATTTAGTTCATTTTCACGAGCAATTAATTTGATTCTAAAGAATATAATGTCACTTTAATGTCACTTTAAAGAGTTACTCGAAGTTGACGTGACCAAACGTGACACTGATGACTCCATTTGCTATTTGCTACATTCGCTAGAGATCCTAGAGATCCTCAAGGTAGAGTTGAGACAGATTTCCCGGCTTTTGATTGGTTACGATCAAACCGGAACCAGAAGGTGAAAAGCGCGCCATTTTTAAATCCAATTTTACAATAAGTTAACAATTTTTAAGAAAAAAGTAGGAAAGACGATAAAATAAAATATAAAGACATTAATAAGGTATACAGTGAATGAAAATAGTAATATTTAATGAAAATATGTAATGATTAAAAATCATTTTATGAAAATTTCAAATTTCAGCACATTCCTCCATTACAAAAATTAAACACAAAATTACAAGAATATAGAGTTATTGCGTACAAATAAATAAACAACTTTTAAAAAAAAATGTTTATTTTAATGATTTTGTACAATAATAATAAAATAATTAATTTTATTTTTAAGAAATCATTCGAAAGTAGTATGCATAGCGATACTTTTAACGTCATATCTTATTTGTTTTACAAATTCGTAATCGGAACATCAAAAATCTACGTAAAATTGTATGCTTCCAATTATGGCGTAGTAAAATGTGATCAGCTTTAACTTTCATGAAAAAGACATGAAGAAGTCAAATACTTATTTGAAATTGTTCTCTCAATTTATAAATAGCATATTAGATTTGTAACTATGACATAATTAAAAAAAAAATTATTTTAAACAAATCTGTATCTCAACTCTACCTTGGGATCTCTAATCCAAAACAGTTGGAAACACTGAAAACTGTTCCAACTTGACCGTCCAAAAAAAAATAAATAAAACAACCTGAATTGAAACAAGTTTTTCACATGCATATTAACATTTATTCGACCCTGCTCGGTATCACAAAAAATTATGCGTAATAACAATACAATAATAGAATAACAGCGCACGCACATTATTTGTATAGAAAAGTTAGAAATATTAAATTGAATAAATAATTTTTATGTACACTTAAGACGAAACTTATTACTTATAAACAATTAAAAAAAATCTTATAAAAAAATCACAAAATAGAAAATATTTACATTACTTTCATAGTTGCTATAACTTCATTTTCAATGAAATTATAATATATCAGATCAACAATATCAGTTTAGGGACTAGATATTATTCTGTCTTAATAAGGCGCATGCTGTCTTGAACAGGCGTTAATTCCTCCAAGTCATTGTCCGGCAATTCGTCTGGTATAACTTTTCTTCGTGGAGTATTAAGCTAAAAAAATTTTAATTTGTAAATATCGAGTTTTTTATTGAAATTTAACTATGTCTTTACACTTTTCTTTAAAGCGGAAATTAAGAAAAGATCATCTTCTAAGTAATAATAAAATGATTAGCAGATATAAAATATATATCTACTTAATTCTCAATTTTTACGTTTGAGTTTTTTTGAAAAAGTTTCAATTAATTACAACCACTCATTGAATAGAAATTAGACACATTTGATATTTTGTAAAACTAAGTGTATTTTACCGGTTCTTGTTGCTGATGTTGTTGAAGTTGCTGTTGTTCGTCTGCACTAGCATACAAACGATTCTGAAATTCTATTTGTTCCGTATCATTGCTTTCACTCGAATTTACGATACTGTTCCTTCTAAAATGACCTTCATAACGGTTTGCCCTGAAAAAACGATTAATTATCCTTATGAAACGACTAATCCGTAACGTTAAATATTCAAAAAACAGTATTAAAATTCTAAGTGCTACCATCCCCCATTATGCAAAATACATGTGTGTTAAAAATCATTACTGAAAATGTCAATACGAACCTGCCATTATTGATCCGATTTATAAAAGAGCGGAAGGGGATGGAAGGACATCTTCTCCTTTGATAGCATTTGTATCCAGCAAATCCAGTTATAGCAAATAGTACAATTATGCCGAATATTGTTATTAATGTGTTCTGCATTTTTGATGTATGGTGAATTACAGGTCCATCACTTTTACAGGTTCCACTTATTCTTACAGGATATCCATCTTGACAAAGACAAGCAGAGCCTTCAAATGTTAGGACACACATATGCTCGCAGTTATGTTTCTTACATCTGTTCTCCACTGTAAAAAATAAAAAATAGAAAATAAAAGGTCTCGGAAATTATAAATTTTATTCCGATTTTTTAAAGATAAAATTGAACAATAATTGACAAAAATTTTAACATACCAGGGGGTTGTCTAGTTTTGTGTAGGATCGTAAAGAATTTATGGCCAAATTGATCACTCAAATCCACTTCAGTACACGGTTCATCACTATTGACTAATAATGGGCAGGAATGTACTTTTCCATAAATATGATCTAACCAGTAAAGATAATCCCCGTATAAACACAAGTAAAAAGGGTAAAGGATCTATAAAAGAATAATATGTTTCAATTGTTTCATTGTTTGCTTTTTCAAATTTTATAAATATTTTATCTATCTTTCCAATATTATTTTTAAAAAAATGTTCAACTTACACCTTCTCGA
The DNA here is from genome assembly GCA_032164275.1 of Synergus coniferae. Lineage (NCBI taxonomy): Eukaryota > Metazoa > Arthropoda > Insecta > Hymenoptera > Cynipidae > Synergus > Synergus coniferae. The sequence goes on from JAUEJJ010000046.1 coordinate 11,594,689, forward strand.
AAAACCACTTTTCGATCAGATCCGTCGAAGTTTGCACCTTCGATGAGGTTTTTCACCATATCAGACCAGTAAATTCGAGATCTTTCATAATCAATGGCAATTCCTGTAACCTTCTTTACATCCTTACTTACAATAGAAATTACGTTCGCGCCAGTCATCTCAGCTCGATATATCTCGGAATCAGAAGAATCACGTCTACCTTGACTCCAGAAGAGAAATCTGGAATTAAAGATTAAAAAATAAAATAATTGTTTCATATTATTGCAAAAAAATGTGATTGAAATCTTACCCAAATACAGGATTAACCGCAATGGCAGAGACAATATCTTCCAGTGGGATTGAAATTAACTCTCCACAACTCTTCTCATCTATGTTGCAAACCTGCAAAATAAATATAATAATCAAAATAATTATCAAACTACAACAACTAATAATCATAATAGTACATACTATGGTGCTTCATACCTTAATAGTTGAAATATTTGGATTATTATCGAACAGGTAGACATTGTCAGTGGCCCAATCTAATGACAATGTATCCGGCTGTAGTTTATCCATGTGAAAATCCTCTCGTGTTTCAGTGTCCAAATTAAATCTTGATATTTTTCCTCTAAGACCTGAAAATAATTAAATCAGTGATACATTATAATCATGGTTTTTGCCAAAGCCCTACCCTTTAACTCTAATTTAAAATTCAAAGATAGTACAATTTTGAAATGAATCATTTAAAATTGTACAAAGTTTCAAATAATTTTTTTTTACAAAAAATATCTTTTTAAATGTCGAAATTGTGAACTAACGATTGTTCCAGTATATTGTGTTTGTAGCTACATTAACATCTAGCCCAGCAATATCTTCGATTCCACTTGTCATGATGATTTTGATCAAATCTCCATTTGCAGAAACTTTCCTGACGTCTTCCTCAGAGGCGGAAATGATTATCATGGGAGATCCATCTGTAATATTAAATTTGTTACTATATTTGTTGAAAGTCTTTATAAAGTATGTAATTATATTTTTATAATACTGAGTTTCTACTAACCCACACTTTTGCAAAATTTTCCGTCACTGCGAAGTTCATAACCTTGGAAACAGTCGCACTTGTAGGATCCCAGAGTATTAATACACTTTTGATTGCAAACCTTCGCTTTTAAATCGCATTCGTTAATATCTTCACAAATCTTTTTATCATCTCGTAGACGATAGCCATCATTGCATCGACAAACTGGACCATTGGGTGTCTTAATACACACGTGATCGCAAGGATTCGTTTCATTGCAGGATGTAACTGTAATTAAAATTAAAATCTTTGAAATAGCTATCTTTCTTCCCAACATAAAAGAACAAAGCATACAAAAAATTTGAACTTTCATTACCACATTGTCCGTTTTCGTCGCTCGAATCCACACAGTCGAAAATTCCGTTACAGCATTTGTCATAGTTAAGACAATAACCATTACGACATTGAAATTCTGGACAAGGATCGGAGTTTGACACCGTCATTATCGCATGACGAGGATTAGTATCACAATTTTTTTCGTCAGAATTATCGCCACAATCATCCCTATGATCGCAAACCCAGGAAAAATCAATACATTTCTCATTATCACATTTGAATTCGGTTTTTCCACAGTATACACAATTTTCCTCATCGTCACCTTTTGGACAATCTGGAGAGCCGTTGCATCTGGAATTTGAATTAGTATAAATAATATATAAATCTATATGAATATATAAATAAGTTTATAGTATTAATTTATGAATTTTTACCTTAATTTTTTAGAAATACAGGTTTCATTGTCAATGCATTTGTACTGCTCTCTTTTGCAAATAACAGCGTCGACTTTTTTGTGATTCACGCATCTTTCCTCGTCAGAATTATCACCACAGTTGTCAATGCTGTCACAGACCAGCAAATTATCGAGACAATGTCCATTTTTGCAAAGAAACATGGGTGAAACGCAAGTAAGCGATGAGCAGTTTCTGGGCTCATCTGAACCATCTGAGCAGTCCTTCTGCAGAAGAAAATTAAAAAAAGAATAACAAATCATTACAAATTTTAAATTATTTTAATAATTACCCTTCCATCGCACATCCAACCAATTGGAATGCAATTTCCGCGTTCTATACATCTGAATTCATTTACACCACAAACGTGAGAATCGCAATCGATTTCATCGGAAGAGTCCATGCAGTCAATTTGTTTGTTACACACAAGAAATTTATTTATGCATTTACTGCGATCGTGACATTGAAATTCACCTGAAATTAATTTTATATGGAGAATATCTAGAAACACTACTGGCATAAAGTTGAAATTACATTTTACGAGTATATTACATATATACCTTCATCGCACGTCTTGATTTTACAATTTTCCTCATCTGATCCATCGATACAATCCAACCTTAAATTACAGTGGTTTTTCATATCAATGCACTGGTTATTTTTACA
>JAUEJJ010000046.1:11597242-11620013 GCA_032164275.1 Synergus coniferae
GGGGTGCGGCAAAGGTGGTTCGATTGCTCTGGTTTTGACTGGAGGGGCGAGGGGGTGCGGCAAAGGTGGTTCGATTGGTATGATGACTTTTTTCGATAAAAAAATAATTGTCAGACTTATGACATTTGGAAAATTCAAGAAAACAAAAAAAATGACAATTTGAAGCCAAACGACGCACGATATGACAAAATTCAAGAGATAAAAGATGTTTCTTTTTTACGCTCTACATGTGTAGCGAAAAGAATTTTTGAATTGTTTTGAAGAAACAAAAATTCAAATTTTGAGTCAAATAACGCGAGATACAGAAAAAATGATAAGGAGCATAATTAATGGCCTTTAAAAGATCTAAAAATCTTTTAACATTTTTCGATAAAGTGTATTTTTCGTTTTAATCGTAAAAACTGTTTTTAAAAAATAAATAAAATTTTTCGACCGAAAAACGTGATATTTGAGAAAATATTTCAAAATTATCAAAAATAATAAAAGTTTGACCATCAAGTATTTCAGAGCACGAAACGCTACGAACAAATCGTGCGAGATTTATGTGAAAAATCGAGCGCGAAGCGCTAATAGTGTCCTTATGAGAATATGTTCCTTAAGGTCGATAGAGAACTTTATGTAAATGAGTTCTCTTCATAAAAAAAAAAAAAAATTATTGTAACAATAGCGTCCCGTGCGGCGTAAGCGTCCCTAAGGGCGCAAGCGTCGCGAATCGCACAAGCGCGCGAAGCGCAATGTGTTATGAGAATATGCCCTCAAAGCGGGCAGATTTTTTCTTTTTTGAAAGTCGGTTTCACTCTACATATATTTATTGAATCGTGCACCATTCATTTCACGAAGTGAAATATGTGACGTACTTCACTTCGTGAGCTGATTGGGTCACAGTTCGACTAATATATAGAGTGCAGTTTGATGATAACTTGATTCCGCATTGGAAAATGTATAAACATCCAACTTTACAGGGGAAAGTATACAATTATACTGATTATACTATACATGCAGCGCACTGTACCCTATATGTGGCAGAAGTGCAAATAAAGTGGCGGAGGCAATCTGCAAGTGTTACATGATTTCACAGTCAAGGGCAAACCTTAGTCAAACTCGGTTGTCACGCTAGTCTCTAAACCCTGTGTAATAGGAACGAGCTGTGAAGGAATTGAATAATCATAATCTAGAAAACCATAATAGACGGTGGTTTGTTTTGATTTTTTAATGATTTATGCGTACGAGCTACAATTTCACAAAAAATACAATACTTTTGAATAATCTTCAATCCGCCTTTTTTGACATGGTTCTTACTGTTGTGAATTTCGACGGTGGTATAATTACTTTACATGTATCTGGATTTGCTTCTCTAAGAATGTAATCTAAACATTGATAAATATGAGAATACATATCATAGCGTCCGCTTCCACATTGAACATAAGTTAATGATGAAATTCCTACTACTTCTCCATTCACAACCAATGGACCGCCAGTATCGCCCTGCAATACATAAATGTAATTTATTATCAAGTATTATTATCAATGTTGTTTTTCTGGATAATTGAAAAAAAAAAAGAAAAAAAAAACTCACTAAGCAGTGGCCTTTTCCTTTCTCACTTATTGTACAGATTCGACTGAGGTCATCAAATGGTTCATGATTAAATATCTTGGTACAATTTTCACTACTGTACACTTTTATTTTTAATTTCATCAAAATATCAGGCCATTGATTCGTTTCTGTTACTCCCCAACCTGTTACAACAGCTTCTTCGCCATCACGCACTTGTCTGGTCGGTAAATGTATAGGCTTTTGATAACGATTAAATTTCATTGGTGTGCACAACTGAAATGTACATACACTTGAAATAAAATGCAGTTTGAAAAATTATTTTTATCATAATAAAAATGAGGTTTTCTTTTTCAAATTTCTTTACTCACTGTTATAATTCCAACATCGAAACGAATAGCCTCGGGATATTTTTCGAGAAATTTAGGATGAATTGTACCTCGTCTTACTTTGTGAATTTCTCCGCCCTTCTTCCGGTTTATGGTTCCGGTGACCACACTTACACTTGGAAATGGTGGACGAACATAATTGTAAACACAAAATGCAGTGGTTAAAATGTATCTTTCGCTTATGATTGCCCCACCACAACTAAAAACAGAATCTCTTTTCACGTAAACCATATAGGGGAATTCCCCGGGCTTGGCAGGTTCACCACCATAAATTTTTCCTGTTGATGATGCCGCGTCTTCTGATAAAAAATATTGAAAATGTGTATCTGATTCAACCTCATACAGATATTCCATTTATCAAAAATAGTATTGCTTTACTCACCGTGAAGGATTAATACAATGAAGATTACGAACATATAATCTCGGTGCTTGGACATGATGCCACATTAATATGTTTTAATGTCATAACCTAATACTCATATGAATTTTAATTCAAAAACAAATAATATTTATTGTTTTTTTAGTTGATAACTATTTTTACTTGAATTTAAATGATTCACTTATTATAAAATATGACATATACAAATTAGATTGACAGTCACTCTCATGTGAACTGTATGCCTGATTCCACAATCGTTATCAAGCTATAGTCTTCTCCTACTACTAAAATATTTGATTTAGTATTGATCGTTTGTTTGCATGAGTTTAATTTCAAATCCTTGAGTTGATTAAATTTTGTATGGATTCGTTCTATTTGTTTGAAAAGTTTATGATAAAAAAGGCTCATAAAACCTGATAATATTAATCGATTCAACTGTTACAAGTATGTAAGAATAATTCATTATATGTTGTTTCCTTGTTATTGTGTCAATTGACAAAGCATAGCAACGCCTCTAATAATCCAGTGTTCTGCCGTTTTTTCCGTTGGAAGTCTCATGGCTATAACAAAATTTGTTGAATGGCCCGTTGTAGAAAGTACTCCTCGACGTTCACTAGTTTTATACAGTGGGCAAGTATACGTTTTTCCTGCTTTAACTTTTTCTTTTTTCATCGGAATAAGCCATAACTGAAAATAATCAATATCCGTGTATTATATAAATTTCGATATTATACCTATTATACTATATTTTTTTATGTAACACTTACGTAAGGCATACTATCGTATAAAACTTTAGGCAAACTTTCATCTAAAATCATTTTCTGCAAATTAAATCTTGCTCCATCTAGAAATAACCCATATACATAAACTCCATCTTCTGGTGGGGTTTCAAATATGGTTTCCTTGAGTATTTCAAAATCATAAACCAGAAGATCAATAGGAATGTGGTATTTTCTTGCATAATTTTGCCTTGCACCAGTTAAGAAGGCCTGAGTAAAATAGAATCCTGATAACCAGAATGTTTTAGGAGGTCCATTTTCATACCACACCTACAAAATAAATGTTAAATCTCCTTAGCTTATTAATATTTTCGTAAATTGTGTTATTAAAAGTGATAATATAGTACCTGTAAGAATTTTAAGCGTTCGAGAAAATCTGTGACGTAACTGCCTAAAGGTTTCAAAGACGGATAAGAATTTTGTTTCCAGAGAGAAGGAATTTTACCAGTCAATATGGATCCAAATACTTCTTCAAGCTCAAAAGACATCACAATAAGACCTTTCAAACAGTTCATTTTATTATGTATTTCTGAAGTATTCGCTCAAAAAAATATTGTTAAAGAAACTTTTTTTCTCCTCACCACGTATAGCCCTTTTTAAATTAACAAGACTGTCTCTTATGCACTGCAAGAGTTTATTAAATCTTCCCATTTCCTGAACTAATACTGTATTCATACTTTGGTTATATGAAGTTGGATACTTTTCAAGAGCTTCTACCAAATTAAAATCCTTTGGAAGTTTACGCAGAATGTCTGTTGCCACTCCTGAAACTATGTCATCACACGAAAGCTCTCCAGTTCCTGTTGATGTCTCCTACATAAATCCAAAATCATTTTCAATTCGTACACGCCCTTTGATATTAGACCTATGATAGTGAGTTTCGAGTAGAATGGTTTTTTTTTGAAGTCAGTCCTAATTACTTTTAAGTAGAAAATGTCTTTTGGAACAGCAGATAATGAGTTTTTGTATTATTAAGTAGTAGTACATATTTTATGGCGGCCCAAATTATTTTATCAAATAGCTTATCTCCTTTAATGTCAGCTCTAATTAAATTCGAGTAAAGTGTATTATGTCAAAAGTCAGCCGTACTCATTTTCAAGTAAGAGAGGACATTTTAAGCCAGCCCAAATTATTATTTATTATATAATTACCAAGCGTTTTTTGTAAGTCAGTCATGATTTGCTTTACGTATTAGCTTTAGTATTATAGGTCATTTGAAATCAACTATTATTAGTTGTCATATTTATTGTTTGTATAAAGAATTTCAGGAACTAAAATTTGTCTCTATCATCTTGGGATAGAAAAAGGTGATTATAAATGCATCTCTATTCGCGACAAACAACTAAAAGTCATTTTTCCTACCTTAACATTCCAGACGTCCTGATGTGCAGTGACAAAATATATTATGTCAGTTTTGTTTAGTGATAAATGAAATAATGTCATGGTGAATAGTACTTATTTTCTCAGTTAATAAAATCTTACCTTACGATCCTGAGAGCATGAAATCAATTAAACGATTTAACTTTGACATGGTAAATTGACTGGAGTAATTGTTTTCATTTTAAGTGTATAAAATTGATGTATATATGTATGTATATATATATAATATGTATATATTTATATATATACATATGTATGTATGTGTATAATTATGTATTTATGTATGTTTGTATGTGTGAAGGAAGGAATTTATGTGTATTTTTACATGTTCATATAATATTGTACGCGTGTATAATGTATATATACCTGAGTTAGTAAAAGTGATGAGAATAAAACGTCCGTCTCTTGCTGGTCTTTAATAATGTCAGCATTTTCATTCATACCGAAAACACTCGGTGCAGTGATCAATGGTAGTTTTCTACTATATTCCAAATACACTTCATATTCCTTAGCCGTTGGACAATAGTAGACCTCAGATGTCTCATCAAAGTAAAACGTTTCATCTTGAATAATATTTCTGAAATAAAAATTGTTATCTGCAATAAGCAATTTTTTGCAGAAGAACATCTTTCAGCTTGGATATGAAATACCAACTCGTTATAAAACTTTGCTAAAATAGTATTCAGCGTCCTTCTATCCCACTCATCGGTAACTCTTCCTCCATAATTGCACTCGCCAGTAAGATACTTTAACGCCTCAAATTGTACATCATCATATTGATCCAGAAATACATGTAATTGTAGAACACTAACCCTTAAATCAGTTTCATTAAATTCATACGGGGTGTTCCATCCAATTGGACCAAATTTCCTCCTTTCTTGTACAATAGCATGGAAAAAGCACAATGAGTAGAGAAGCTTCTTGAAGTTTTCACTCTGATTACAAGACTCAAAAAACTCAGGGTCACTTATAGGATCGCTTAAATATGATCTGATTATATTAGCTCTCAGGCCTTTTGGTGGTTCGTTTGTCATTTTTATTCCATTTTGCAAAACTGAGACTGGAAAGTGATCTGCTGGGTAGCTTGTCAACCATAATCGAAAGTCTGGATGAATTGTATCAGGCATTAGACCTTCACAAATCTTCTCTAGTGTGCTCATCCAACTTTTTGCTAAATGACAGTTTTGAAGGACGACCCAGTTTCCGTATTTGACGCCATCATTTATCAATTGTACTGCGATTGGCCCTTGACCTGAAATTAAGATTTAAAAAAACTTATTCGTTACCTAAATTGGAATATGTTAGTTTTATCAATTATTATTTATTTGAATACCTTGACCAAGAGATAGAGAAAGTAATCTGTTTGCCCCAAAACCTTGATCATCGGCGAATTTAAGCAAAACTTGAGCTGGATCTGCGCCAGGTGTTAATACAAATATTAGCGGAGTGCAACAGTTCGAATCAATGTAAGAAGCTCCCAAGTCGAAGGGCGGTGGATCCACAAACTCTGCCCCCAGTTCGGCTGAAACCATCATTTTTTGTATATTCTGTATCTATACTTTTACTTGATATGTTTTTTTAAATCTAACCTTCAACAAATTCTTGAATGGCCGGAACAACTTTGTCAGGTCGAATGCATCTGAGAATTAACATCCTCTGAAATTTGGATATATCATGAAAAGGTTCCGGAAAAGATGCGATTTGCGGCTCCTTTGTGTCGAAGAGTTTCTTCCATTGATTGAGATTGTTGATAAAAGATATTCTGATTCCCTAAAGGAAATTTTTTTTCTTTAATATTGGACTCTATTTTTTAACATAGGGATTGGATAGAAGGCAAGACTAACTTTGAATCCTTCAACGTCATCGAGTCTGCATAGTTCATTCCACAATTTCACTGGAAGCCATTGAGTAGGATTGTTGTGAGGATTGTCAAGGCTTACACCTCCAGTTAAAAGAAACATCCACTGAGGTTTTGAGATCTTTCCCTGATTGTCTAACAAGTTAACTGTTAGTAAAAGCGAGAAGAGTAGTTTGTCTTTCTCGAAGAGTGACCTGCAAATATTTACGTAGAGGGAGTAGGTGAAATATTTGGTAAGGTCCTTAAGTCGTGCTTCCACGCTTTCCTGTGGTTCAGTATTGTCAATGGCCATTTTGAAGAGATTCACGAACCAATTCAAGGAGTATTGATACATGGGATCGATATTTGCTATTACAGCTAAATAAAATCATTGATTACAAAATGAGAATTATAACTATAGAATTATAATTTCAGTTTCAAGTACTTCATTTGCTAGGCCAACAATAGTGAAAAAGAAAAAACCTACCAGTTGTAAAAAATAGAACAGTAGAATGAACTGCAATAGGTTGATACTGCAACCTGGTCGCGTCTATTGACTTTTCTGTAATCTCAGCTGAAGCCTGTTTAACTTGTATGTCGTTACTTAATACTTTTGATGATGTCAATATATTAATCGCCTCCTCATCCTCGAGAATGTTCCCTTCTGCTACTGATAATACTTCTAATATCTTGTCTTCTGTCTCTTTCAATAGCCTGCAAAACAATGTTGTGATTGTATTTGATTCTATCGACAATGAACTATATAATTGTTTGTCTTCAGAAATACTTTTTGTTTGCAGCTCCTTGGATGATGAGAGAATTCTTCTCGGATTCTAAGTCAGGTCTTTCTCTTGCAACAACAATTCCTAGTAGTTGATCTTCTAAACCATCGGGAGTTATCATAAAGTTTAAAAGTGTTACTTTAACAGCAATTTCTGGCAGATAGTGTGGGTTTCTCAATTTTGTTGTTATATAAAATCTATCAGAATCAACAAAAGATTTTTTTTCGATAAAATACTTTTGGCATGTATATTTTTTAATTTGGTCCTTTTTTACTATATGAAGGAGTTTTAATATGTACCTAAAATCAGTGTTGTATTCTACAATAGCTTCACCCAGTTTGATACACAAAGCACCACCTTGTTTAAAAGTTAATTTCAGCAGTACCGGTTCTAACATAGCATCCAATTCCTGTCCAATATTTTCTAATAATATCGGTTGACCAAATTGAATCGCATTTTCCAGGATTCTTGGATAGTCATTTTGAGTATGTCTAATGATACTCATGTTGTTCTGTTTCTCCATGTTTTTAACCCACTTGTTAGCTTGACCTTGAGGGTCTATCATCAGGGGCCATCTTCTTGCATTTCTATATTATAAATATGATTGTCGAATTAGTTTTTAATTTCAGTTTTAAATCATCATTAAGATATTTCTACGAAATTACTTTACGATGATCCCATTGTCAACAGAAAATGTATCTGTTGGCAAGCCGGCTATATTCCAGGATCTAATTAAAACAGGATCACCCAATACATCTCGTAGTTGGAAATCTTGAGTGCATACTACGTTTAGATTTGAGCAAAGCTGAACCCAAGTTTCTATTTGCTTAACTCTAAAAGGCATTGTGAAGGGTCCTAAGTAGGCAACAACTCCAGATGCAATGATGACATCTCCCGTTAGACGATGATACCTAATGTATTTCAGCAATTGTGTTATATTTACATATATGGCATAAATTGGCCACTAATTGTACTACAATTTGAAGAAAAGTCTACAAAAATACCTGTTGCCCAAGGCTTGTGCGGTTTCAGACCATCTAACATATTCTCCTCCCAATCCACCAATTAGTTCCTCTGCTCGTTTCAGTTTCAGTTCACAATCACTAACTTTGTCCATCATTTCTTGATAGTCAGCTTTCTTCTTCAACAATATACCTTCCAGTACTGCCAATTTTTCCTATTCATAAAGATGATTTTTAAAATATCTAAATCTCTATATTTTAATATCATATATGTAAATCAATCTCTTTATACCTGAATCTGATGCAATTGTTCCCTTTTAACATTAAGCTTCTCCATCGCATCATTATATATAGCCTGCGCTTCAGCCAGTGCTTTCTTCTTTGGTGCGACGACTTTTGCTACTTTATCATATTCCGAAATGGCATAAACCCATCTACAAAGTCCCTCACAAGCTGTTGAGGCAGTTTTTATCTTCTCTGGGTCAAAGTTCACGTTTGTTAAATAATTTTTCCTAATCTTCTCAATTACTTGTTCAGGAATGCTGTCTTTATCGAAGTTAATCAATGAATCCAGAAATTTTACATCACTCAGTACCTTGAGTGATACTTTCCAATAGTCTTCTCCCATCCTTCCATCTGTTTGTTGTACCCTTTCAGGTTTAATTTCCTGGTGATTTTAATATTTCTTGAATTATTTTCTTTATATATATATATATATAATTTTGATCTTCTGTGTTGTACAGATTATATATAATACAAATTGTTTAATACCTTTAGAATGCAAACACTTTCCATGACTAATTTGACTCCAGCTGGTGGACTTTTCATAGCTTTAACTACAGCAATGTCAGCTACTGTTAGAGTATTTAAAGCTGTTTGAGCCCTGAGCAAAATTGGCATTGCATCTGCTAAATTTGCATCACATTCTGCTTTTATTTCCGCTGCTTTAGCTGCTACTTCCTGTATAGAGAGACTTAAAATGTAAATACGAAACACAACAATATTAAAATATAGTTGTGAAGAGAACATTAAGAAGAAAATATATATATATTTTTTTACCATAGCTGCTTTTTCATCAATTTTCACTATTTTCTCTATTTCTGCTACTTCAGCACTTTCCTTCTCAACAGAAGCTAAAATTTTTTGAACATCTTGAGCTGCTGTAACTAAAAGAGGCTGCAATTGTTTTAACGTGTCCTGCATTTCGGAAACTTCATGCTGTGTACCATCCAGTCTTCCAAGGCCACCTTCGTATCTTGCTTTTGCCAATAGGATTTCGCTTTAAGAACAAATATAATTAAATTTTTATTTAGATTAAATTATAAGGGCAATCTAATTAAGAATCTAAAATATAATACTCTGACCTTCGTTTTTTGTTTAGCAAATCTTTAAAAGTATTTATCATTTCCAGATATGAAGTAGGTGTAACGTAGGTTTGTCTTCCAAGACGGACTAAGAACTCTTGACTTAATTTCTGTGTGGAAGTGTGAAAAAATTGACACATGTCTATACCAGCTGTTTTCTCGTGATCCGTTAATTCAACTTCATTAAGGAACCTTGTTGCTACAGCTAGTAGAGCATCTTCAGGCCATGGCTAATTTTTTAAATGAAAGTTCAATATCTTTATCTAGGTCATTGTAAATACTACTAATTATTATACTACACTTCTTAGTAATAATTAACACACTACTGACCTGAAGCCAATCAATAGTACAACAATTAACAAGAGCTGGAAACTTTCTGATCCTATTTCGGAAACCATCACCAATTGGTGACATAGCAACAACAATATGTAACTGTTCACGAGCCAGTTGAACAAACAAATTAAAAAGAGCAACAGGACTTCCATCTGTTTGCATTGATCTTTCCCTTTGACGGTCGACTTGTCTCATTTTTTCACAGATTTCAGCTTTTTCATCAGGATTAAATAAATTAGGTACCTAAGATAAAGTAATGAGATTTTTTAGAACAAATCAAATACGTATATTAGAACATTCTTCAAATGAAAAATTAAAAACTTGTTTTTATAAATTCTCTTGAGCGAATATTATTATCTTTTTTTATAGAATACCGAAATATAAATATACCTCTCCTGAATTCAGCATGTTGTTTATATCCTCCAAGAAGCTTTCTTCCTTGATTTGCGTATCAGTGAAAAGAAAAGTAGAGTGGAGTTCAGTTGCTGTTGTTCTTTTCAAAATTAATTTAATATCCTCGTGCCATTCGTGCAAGCTATACTGTTTACTTATTTCCACTTGGAAAACATCGTAGTCACAAATATGGGATGCTAATCTAGTTAATGATTGTCTACCAGAACCACCAACACCTACTAGTAGTGCATGACTTCGTGGTTGTTTAATGATTCTTGATATTCTTGACAAATGTTCAATTGCAAACCTGTAAATCATTCGTAGTTGTTTTTACCAAGTAAAATTTAAATTTTTTGCATTAGTATTCATTGATGTTACACTATTTTGTGTTGTATACCAGTTTACCTAAAGAGAACCAAATTCATAGGTTTTTTTGTCATCGAATTATACTCAATCAAATATGTCTCTACAATTCCACGCAAGTTTTCCAAGTCTGTGACTTCTTGATATAATCGAACATCTGCTTTTGGATCAGTGAAGTCACAAAAAACTAGTTTTCTTAATTCATCTTCACCTACCTAATAAAATCTATTTATATTGACTAGTGCATGTATTAATTAAACAATATATCTCAGTTGGGTATGACATCTTTTGTAAAAATTTACCGTTTTCTGATTGTCTCCTAAAAGATCACTGAACATTTCATCCATAACGGTTTCCATTCTTTCTTTAACAGTAACTTGGAGCTGTTTTATAAGCCAATTCATATCACTTTGATCCACGAGTCGATCGCCAAAAACGCGTAGGACTTCGTGTATCCAAAGTCTTTTCATGTTCACCAAATTGGGCATCGTTTCAGGAACAGAAAGAAGAACGCCCTAAACAATTTCGATTATTACTTTCTTTAGAATATATTTTCGATGATCAATTAATTTTTTTATCACGCATGCACGGAATATGCCGTATTTCGTAGCCGTTTTCAGGGCACATTGTGATATATTGCATATTGTTTTTCCTCCCGCAGGGGCTCCAACCCTCGACCCCACCACTGCCATCACATTCCTCACTCGCTTCACTCGAATGGATACAATGCAATAAATGCATATTCCTCATATTCGTGATGAAAAATAATGTATCCAACTCGTGTGATATAGTTGCATTTTGCGCCACTTGGGCCCGTGTGCGCAATATGCAACTATACCCCACTCGTTACACAATGTACTATTAAATATAGAGAGAAGTTCTTTTAATGACCTGTATAACTCTTGAAAAGTCACGAAGATTGAAGATGTAATGGGACTTTGCGGGAGTTGGTAACAGATTTTTCAGACTTTGTTTGTAAATGTCTAAAGTAGCGAGAACGATTTGATCAATACAAGGATCGAAGTCCTTACTGAACCCTCTGTAAAAAAATTGAAAATTAAAAGAATGTACATTTAATGATTCAGAAATTAGAATGGATCACAATATTTAGTTTAACCTTGTGTCTAGGTGCCAAAGAATAATTTTACTGAATATGGTTATCATGACTTCGTCTTCGAATTCGGAAATGCTTAAAACAAAAAAGTGTCTCTTGAATCTGGGTGAGACATCCTTCCCTCCACCAACTGGTGGACCCATTGCACACATTAATTGAATCTCTATTAAATTCACTGGCGTAACTTCCTTTCGGTCATACCTATTTTTGAAAACAAAAAATATATATATATATAATGCTTTATCCTATATATTACATCTAATTCATTTTCATCAATATTATATTCGAATATTTTAAATCCTCATTTTTTATACCATAACCAATGATCCAACCACTGTCGAAGAAGTTCAATAGGTGGTTGTGCTCCGTAAACTTCTTTCATTGGCATAGATACATCATCCACAAACACAACCCATCGCTTTCCAATTGGAGGACCATAAACTCCCTTTCTTCTTCTGTCAAGTTTGCTCATTATAATATCCTGAGTTTGATTGGCTGTAGTTTGTGCCGAAAAGTTCATAATCAAGGGTTTATAAATCGCAGTATCGTTTTTCTTCAGCAAAAAGTCAATCACGTAAACTGATTTTCCGGTGCCAGTTGGTCCAACAAAAAGAGCTGGTTTCTGATGTTGCACCAGCATTTGTAATAAGGCTGTATATCTGATTGTTTCTATAGTTGGTACAATTATTTGGTTTATTGGGATATCCCTAGGAATTGGAGGTGTATTTTGCAGTTCATCTGACCACAGTTTCCACTTTCCCTTTCCCTGAAAATTTCGTTAGTTAGAGTTAAAATCTACTACTTTATAAGAAGATAGTCTTATACCTCTCTAATGAATCTATAGTCAAAAACAAGACCGTCTTTAGGCATCACGAAGATATAAGGTTTATGAGGCGGCGGAACAGATTCGGGCAGTTGAAATTTCTTTGCGAGAGAATCAGGAAATTTTTTTTCTAAAAGACCTCGAAATAAAATACTAAAGGTTTCTCTGTATTGTGCTTTCAGTGTTCCACCCATTGCCCAGATGCAGGAAAAAAAGAAGGAACCCTGCAACATTGTCTAGGTAAACTTATTCCTATCTAAAAACATACGCGAAATTGTATTGGTTAAACGCAAAATGTATTTTTACCTCAACTTGTGCTCTTAGGTCTAATTCACTAATACTCTCAGCTAACTTCTCATCTTTATAGTCGTCTAGATAACAATCCATCAAATACATTGTTGACCTTAGGAGATTTGAATCCGACATTGGACATAATTCCTTTAAAAAGATTCAAGTTTTTAAGAACTTTGTAATTTACTTAATTGAATTTAGTAAAGTTATTTTACCTCCACTCCGCCTCGTCGTAATAAAAAGAATAATGGCTTGCAGAATCGCAGAAATAGGGATTCATACAGAAAGTTCTTGAGCCATCTGCTAATGACTGCTGGCGTTGTCTCGAGCCAGGATTTTAATAAGGGTTCCCATCCCAAAGCTGAAGGCTCCATATATATCATACCTTTAGAATTATAAACATTGTTTGAGAAATTAGAATTTGGACTATTCAATTGAATTGTATTTAAATTAAATTACCGCAGCGAGAAACAGTGGCAGGAGACGCAGCCTCGAGGTCCATTGGTTCAAAAATAAGATTTGTGGTCGGTGCCAATTGAATAATTTCTCCACTCATCAAGCACAATTTTTTATTATCGTCCAAAACCGTGTTCATATTTTCTATCCAAACAGCATCAATGGGTCCATCAAAAATTAACCACTTTCTGTTTTCATTTGTAGAAACTGCAAAAGCTCGATAACTGACTGCAAGGATACCGTCGCTCCATTCATGAGAAGCTGGATCAAATTGTCCATACAACTGACCCATTGTAATGGACTTTGGATTTATGACTGTTATCTCGACCTTGTGTTCATCCATCAAATTCTAGTGGACGAAATTATTCGTTTATCGTTTGTCGACATAGGTGAAAATAGGACTAATTGTGAGCGAAAAAATGTGACCTTTTTGAGATTAGTAATAATTAATATAATTATCACATGAAGTTACTACCCTTGGTCTCTTAATTTATTATCTATTATGAGTATTTTATCATTCTTTTATTTATTATACCTTTCGGGCAAAATATGTATTATTTAATTATACTAACTCTTTCTTCGCATAATGCTAAAGCATCTGCCAACATTTTATAGGCTGTTGTTTTCCCTCCGAATGGGTAACCAACGATCATGAATCCATGACGTACGATCATCATTTCGTAAATCTGTTGAATTTTTTCGAGAAAAGCTGTAGTGCATTGTATATTTGCTGCAGCACATACTTCATATGTACAAGCATTTAAGTGAGTGTAATCTGGTTCTGGTAATACGACGTTTGGGAAAAGATCTGACGCTATACCCTGAAATTTGAGGAAAATTACATTGTTTAGTTTAAGAATAATGCAAGTTTGTAGAAGTAGACTTACTTTATTTAATTTTATAATAAAAACAGAAGAAAAATTAACTATTTATTATAAGTGCTTTCGATGAAATTTGATGCTTACATGAAATAGTGGCAGATCTGGGCTTAAGAATTTTGGTAGATTAACGTCTTTAATGCTGCGTAACATCAAGATATCCTCATTTTCGTTTGGATACTTCAATTTGAGATTGCCAGCAGCCACAAGAACCGATTTGACAGCTCTCATTCCATAATCGTAGTGGTTTTGGGTCGATAGTTGCTCTGAGCAGAGTTGATAAGCCATTACGATTTTCACAGACAGGGGTCGAGCATTGTAGAACCCATATGAATAAAGTGTGTTTTCTGCTATCAAACCGTAATCTGGTACCTGTTGTAAAAATTAAAGCGTGTATTTGAATGTTTTAATCTTTTTTTTTTCCTTTAAATCTTAATCAAAAAATACCGATTACTCCAAGCAACAACAAAAAGAATAAAACTAATATTTTTAGAAAATTTTCTGTAAAATCGATATGATATCTTTATATAGCTAACCATCATCGCGACAGAACGAAATAGTGCCTTCAAATTATCAGGCAACTCTGTTCTACCAGCATATCCAGGATTCATCGTGATGAAAACAGCACACGTGGGATCCAAACCAATTTCTGTTCCCTCAAAAATAAGGGATGATTTTCCAGAATTGATTGCCCTTTGAATTGTTAAAATTTGTTGCGCTACCACAGACAAGACTTCAAGGTCAATTCTGTTGAATTCGTCAAAGCACGACCAAGCTCCAGAAGAAGCAAGTCCCTGCAGATTCATTTTAATCAGAATATAGTTAATAATACCGATATTAAAAGTTTTAAGTTAACAAATATTGAAACCAATTTTAACGAGAGAAACACCTACTTTGAAGAACTTTCCTAAAGCAATATAATCCAAACCATCTGAACAATTGAAGACCACACATTGTTTTGCGACAGCCTTTGCTAAATCTTTTGTGGTTTCTGTTTTCCCAGTACCAGCAGGACCTTCTGGAGCCCCCCCCAGATGTAAACTTAAAGCTCCAAAGAGAGTTCGATAACATCTATCTGTTAATGGAGTTATGACTAATCGAGAAGTATTTCCTAAATATTCGTAACCATATCTTAAGGAAGAATTTATCATCATTGTCAGCATATTGTCATCCTGAAATAACATATTATTATTATTATTATTATTATTACTTTTCGAAATAAATTTAATAAGTATATAGTGAATAAAATTATTATTACGAGCCAGTAATAACGAAGCTGACAAAGCCACTTGAAATCGGTATCATTTTTAACGTTCTCTTCATACAGACCCACTAATACGTCTCTAGCGTGAACGTCTATCGTCACTAAAGCCTCTGTAATAATGAAATTTAATTTACTTTAGTCATAAAGAATATACTTTTAATTATAAATATCTGATTTCTTTCAATCTGACCTAACGTGGTTCGATTCTGCTTGGAAAGCTTCCCTCGAACGAGGATAATGATTTGGTTGAGCTCGTGATTACATAAATCTATATAATCTTTTAAACCCTGTGGGGCTTTAGGTAATGCACCAGTAACATCAGCAGTCCAATAAAGTTGCGAGATACATAGAATTGTTTGTCCTGGCCAATCAAGGACCCATTTGTTTCGAGTTTTTTTGAGATATCCATTCTTCGCACGAATGACCTTGAAAATTGACTTTGTGAGTAATTTAATATAATGAAACCGCATTGTTCAATAAAGCTCAAAATCCAAAAAGTTTCTAGGTGAGAATTTTTTAGTCATTAAACCAAATCTAAATAGTTTTATCAATTAATTTACCGCAATTAAGAAATCTCACCTGTGCTCTAACACTTTTTTTCATGTCAGTTTCTAACTCGACCAACCACTTTTCTACTTGGCCTCTTGCTGCAGCAGTATTGATTATATCCTCTAAGATTATCTGTTCATCTTCAGAAGATTTCATCATTGTCACTTCCATCTGTGGAGTGAAACTCAGTCTTGCGATTCCTTCGAAGCATTTTTTCAAATGAGGTTGAACTCTAATTGTAACAAGACAATTGTATTTGAGACAAATTTTTTAATAGATAATCTATATAAGCGACTTGCTTATTATGCATATTATGCAGTAAATATTCATCATTATTTTGTTGTTGAATACCTTGTGGGATCTTTTGTTTCAGATAAAATTTCCAATAACTCGTCGTTGGAGAGAAAGAAAAACCTTGGGAAGAATAATCTTTTTTTTTCAAGGTAATCATTCAGACCTTTTTGAATCAGATCTAGCAAGTTTGTTGATTTTTTCAGACGATCTAACATCTTGTCTATATCGACTACAGACATGACTTTTGGATCTGTTACTACCGACGACATTATGTCCCTCCATATCTGTTGATTTGTTTTGGGAAATAGAAAAAGATCAGGATTGTTTGGAATCTGTTTTTCAGATAAATGAATATTGAAATTTGAGTAAAAAATTGGAATTACTTTATCAACAGCACTGAACCGTCGACCCTCTTCTGGCATTTGTTGTTGAATGTCAGGAGAGGAAAATATGGGCTCTAAATACATCCAAGTAGCTTGAACTTTTAGCCAATAGTCCATAATATCCTGAAGTAGATGGAGTTTTGCTTCCCAGTCTCTAAATTAGAAGTTAAACTATAAGAATCTCTATAGAGTGATATTAAAATTTGTTGAACAGATTGTAATTTATATAGAAGACGTTGTAGTTTTTTTTAGTCTACTGTTATTTTTAGTCGAATACGCTAAGCAAAAAGAGATTTATGTGTTTATGACTAAATTATCGTATCGGCATTTTTTTTTTAATGCATGTATTGATAGGTAGATTAACGAAGATTTTCATTTTCTAAATACAGATGACGATAACCATGATGTCCATAATAATCATTAAAATTTTTTTTGATTCGTCATTACTTGGACAGGATTAACGTATCTGCATGTTTTTTTTTTAAGTATTTGTAATGATAACTAGATTAACATGGGCATATTAAGATTCGCATTTATGAAATACATCTGAGGATAACCATAAAAAATATGACATCGAAGCTTATGGGTAAAAATCTCTTATTACAGTATTTTAAATTCTATTCGATTATTCATTGTTCAACTCACAGTGTTTCTTTTTCAAACGGTTTTATGTAGAGAGAATTCTTCATGGTTTGTGCCTTGGTTAGATGATCATCTAGTATTAATTGAATGTCATCAACACTAGCAATCACGTAAGTTCCAGTGTCTCGATAGGAATTCACTGAAAATTCTATTTCGTTCCAATCTGCGTGCATTTTAAGTAAAGCTTTCTCCAGATTATTCTCTTTTGTAGCAGCTTCAGATATGTTTTCGAATTTGGGCACGTATTCGTCCAGGCCAAAGTCAATTATCTGTAGGTATTTGTGAAAGGATTTTAATAATTTTAGATTTGCATTAAATCATATTTAAGAGAAAAAAAAGAAAGCGAAAAAAAATGAATTAAGAATTACATAATGTACAACTTAAGGACATGTGATATTTTACCTTAAGAGCAATTTCTATAAGATTAAAGATTCAACTTCTGGAAAGCTCACCTTAGCCAGGGTCATATTCTCGTCTACTTTAATAGGAAACCCGACAATCTCTGAAACTTGCTCCCAATGTCGACTTTTCATACCCGGATTTCCAAGAGTTAGTATCAATGGCATATGCTCTCTAAACTCTTCAATGTTTACTCTCACTGTCTCTGCCAATTTTCTAACAGCTGGCTCTTGAAAGGCTTTTTCCAATTTAAAAATAGAGCGGTATAATGTTCCGGAAATTGTCTCAATTTCATCTGGATCATGAATACCAACCATTGAGTTCATCCAGTTACTGTGATTAGTCAAATAGTCACAGGCTGAGTCATAAAATTTTTTGTACGGTCCAAGCTTATCCGCAATCTGAATTTATATGACTACTTTCATAATTTATAATTAAAAATTTAATTTTTTTTAAGTTATTGATCTTTTCCCCAGAGTCTTTACCTTTTTCCTTAAGGGATATTGAGACAGTTCCCAACCAAACATTTGTTCTTCTTCATTGAATTCATCAATTGTCTCCATGGCAGTAATTAGACGACTTTCAAGTCTTGCTGACTTCTTTTGGTAACGAAATATTTCTTCAATGTTGCCCCAGTATTGCATTTCATTGCAATACTTCCAATACAATTGAAGGTCCTGCTGGAATTTTTCAATCCGAACTAACAAAGCATCTTGATACTCACCAGTTTTACTGTCTATTATGCTTCGATGTTCTTCAAAAATTGAGGACATTCGATGATACCTAAAAGTTAAAATATAATAAGATTACATATATTCTTCCAATTCATATTTAATAGAAATAAATCATTTTCTTTGCAAATTATACGTATTATTTACTATAACAAAATTCCTACCACTGAAAGGCAAAATTGTTAGTTTTGATTTCTACTGGAGTCAGTAAAGTATAGTCAGACAGAAATAAGATGTAATTCATCACTTCCCTGAGCCTATCTTCCAGATCATAAACCATTTCAGTTTCTGCCTTTTGGACAAAGGCTCTGAGCTTCATTAATTCAGCAGTATTTGGTGGTTTGCTTAATGCTTGATCAGCAATGCTTTGATACTCTTCTCCTATGCTGTTTAAAAATTAATTATTAATAAAAATGTTAAATTCAACTTTTTAGGAATTATTATACATATATTGTATTGATGACATTTTCTCACGCTCTCGATTTGTATTGATAGTCCAAAACCATTCTCTTAACTAAATCATCCTTCAGTTTCCTGGCATTCTCAGCCATGTAGTCCAAGAATTCTTTTCTGTGTACTTCGAAGAGTCCAGTGAAGACAGTACGTTCGAATTCAACAGGAATTCGTTTTGATAATTGATCATACTTTTCAATTAGTTCGCTATATTTTTGAAAACTATGTGGAGAATCGGTCCTAAGAAATTCTTCAACAAATTGTCTAGATGCGTTATTAACTAACGAATTGTAATTATCAAATTCGTGGAGTTGAAGCTCTGGGCCAATTTTATGATCTTGTAACAATTCTATGATTTTTTTACCGTGTTCTTCTACTATTTCGTTCAAAATTACTGGCTGAAGATTATGTTTATGATGTTGAGAGATGACATAATTCTCATAGAGCTTTGTTTCCATTCTTCCGTACACAGAAACGGCAGAGTAAAGTGAACTTAATAATCCGAGTAGTATATCAGTATAGAGCTTAAAGGAAGGATCGAAACCGATGCTCCTATTTCGAACCACAACTTCCAAATTGAACCCACAATTATGATACTGTTCGAAAATAAATGTTTCATTGCAGTTATTACTCATTTTTATTGCTGATTTATATCATAAATTAAAGTTTTATAAAAGAACGTTATGTAATTTTTTATACATAAAGTTAGTGTATTACATATATGTAATACACTAACTTACGCTAGACGTATATATATATATATATATAATTATATATAAACTTATACTTTCGTTTTATTTTGAGATCCTCGAGACTGCATCAAATATCGAATTACATTACAATAAATTAAGAAAAACTGTTTTATATCTGCCTTTACTAATTTAATTTAAATAAATACTTGTTTACTCACACCAACGTCCAATAAATAATTCACATAGTCTTCCATCGATCTCAAGCAAAGATTTTGCAACTGACTTTCCATAATATAGGCGAGACAATTATAGAATCTTAGCATCATGCTCTCGTCACTAGAATTTGGTAAAATTCCTTTTCTTTTAGCCTGAAATGATAAATTAATAGAATATTTTTCAGTAGTTATATTATCAAAGATTCTATATATGTAGAATAATTTTTATTTTTATATTCTATAAATGCTTACGATAAGACAAGCATTGTGTATTTTTGGTAGCCAATTCCTGCATAGATCATTTTTAGTTTTGTTAACCATCTTCGTGAAATTTTTCTCAAAAATCATAAGATCATAAGCGTGGCCATAAGATTCCAACTCTTGTGTATCAATCTGCCTAATTGTACTTTTAATGACGAAAAAGGGATTGATCAATTTCTATATAATTCTATTCTTATTCAATATTTTATTCGAAATTCCTTTTATTTTCAAAATTGATTAATAAATTTATTCATTTTTATTTACTCACACACATTCACGAAACCAGAGTTCCAAGGCTTTTCGCATACAAGGATGATATAATATTAAATTTTTTTTAATTCTCGTCTTATTTCTTCTGCACTTGACACTATGTTCAGTTGGAAATTGCTTTATTTCGTAATATTCTTTAGACATTGGACCCTAAGAAATGTTATTTTTAAAATTTATTTTTTAAATTTTATTTTGATACAAAATTATTTTTAATAATTGTTTTAAGAATAAAGAACCTGATCAACAGAATTTGATGCATCAATTAAAGAATCCTGTAGAACATAATCGACAATCGACTTCTTGATAGAAAGTGTATAATCCTCAATTGCTTCTTGAATAACTTTTGATAAAGTTTCTTTAAATTTTTGTTGACTCTTAAGGGGCACCAACTTTAAAATATTATTTAAAATTTCGTTCTCCATCGGTGGAATGTGTTCGTTATCAATTCCATGCATTATATAGTAATAATATCTCAAAAGATCCTTATCATCATCAGTGAACCAGTTTCCATTTTTAGAATACTTTCTTTCTCCTATAATTACTCTTACTACTTTTTCACGAAATTCTTCTCGTTTTTTTCGAAACGAAATATAGTTATTCATTTTGAAATTAATCTCTTTGTTTTTGCGCTCTTTAGTTTGAGCTTTCTTCGGAATTCTGAATTAATTTTTATAAAATGAAATTAATAACTAATTTCTCCTTCTTACTCAAATTTCAAAATTTAATTTTCTTTTAAATCTTTTTTTATGAAATTTATGATTTGTTAAATTCTTAAATATTGATTTACAATCTTTAAAATAATTTTGTCATTATATTTACCTGAATATTTGTCGTTCTAAGTGTTCTGGAATTGTGCAGGACAGTTCCAAATAGGGTTCAGCGAATTCTCGATCCAAATCATTCATACAATCTTTTGCACAAACTTTATTGACATCTTTTCGAATTTTAGCTTTAGAACTTTTCGACTTGGATGAAGGCGATCTTGTTCTTGAATGATGACATAAATCATGGAAACTTGATTTTATTTCTTTAAAAGGAGATAAAACTCGATCTTGGGAATGGAATCCACAAGTTTCTTGAACTTGGCTGTATTTTTGATTCTGATCCATTATAATTAGTACCTTTTAAGTTTAATAATAAATCATGGGTATGGCTTTTAGTAAAGAAATGAAAATTAATATATAATTATTTAATTTTTAAACAAATAAAAAAAAATATTTGAAGAAATTTTTGTAATTATTTTGTTATTTTTCTTAATTATTAATACATACCTTTTAAAATACTTAGGCCTTCTTCAATAACTTGAAATCACAATTTCCTAATAAAAACTTGTATTCACATATTCTAATCTTAGAAAATTACATACCTAATTGAAAACAAATTTGACATTTAATCAATGTTTAATCAATTGTAGTTCACCCTGAAAGTATCTGACTGCACAGCAAGTACCGCAAGTACTACATACACTATACACATACATACAGTAAGTTTCCATGGAATTGTTAGTGGTGTTGCTAAGGTTGCAAAATGTCGAATTTAGATTTTAAATTCATTACTTATTCAGATAAAAAAAAAAAACTTATAAACAAATTTTCAAAAATCGTCATAATAAACTAGTCCTCTAAAATGAAGAGCTTTATATTATTATAATAAATTAAATATTTTATGCATTTATAATACGCTTTATTAATAGTTTAATACTGATACATCGATCTAAGTATATTACACTATTCAGTAATGTATTTTCTTTCTGAATCAAAATTGAGAGGTCATGTTTATAATTTAATAATAATAATAATAATAATAATAATATTAATATTAATTCAAAATAAATAGATTTTATTAAACCAACTTTTGTTCCTCTCAATTGTGATTATTTAAATGTAATTATTTATATATAGTTTTTTTAAATAATTACTTATTAGAATAATTTTGCTTAAAAATATTGGGCTTTGTTTTACTCTTATGAAATTTATACAAATATTTCCGTTAATATTAGTATATATACTCTTCCTTTTTATCCATATTTCTTACTTTGGAATTCACTCAAGTTATATTTTTACCATAAATACACAAGTCAAGTACCCCTACGTCATTGATTGTCACGTGAATAATATTACTTCATTTTATTCTTTCTTGTTCCCTTGCTTGAATGCAAAATAAATGGCATCTATAATTATTTCCAATTTTTATTTTATTTCAACGATTTCTCTTTGAGATCAATTTAAAAAGTGAATTAATTTTTATGCAAAATCGAATCTTATAACAGCTTATAATTTAAAACATATAAAAGTGAAAGTATGTACAATACCGATTGAAAAATCCTTGTGATAGCGAACAAGACTTTCGTGCGCTTGTGCGCATGTGCAATCTAAGGGCGAATGAATATGTCATGGAGAATAGACAATAAGGAGAGCAAACTAATGGAACTGAAAATGAACCATTTTCTGTTGCCAGAAGTTCGCTCACACACATGTGCAAAATCACACGCACGTATAGTACATGAAGTACTCGAGAGTGGCGTGCCAGTTCTCCGTTCAAAA
>JAUEJJ010000046.1:11624140-11646532 GCA_032164275.1 Synergus coniferae
TCTGGCAACAGAAAAGTGACCGTTTTTGGTGAAGTCGATGCATTACAGATTGTTCTCCTTATGTCTATTCTCCATGGAATATGTACCTACATTGTACACTCAACGTCATATATGCCTTAACATTTGTCACTATGATTTCGCATGTAATTCAATTGTTTTCAATGTAAAATCCTAGTGGTCCTAGTGACAAATGTTGACGTGCGTGGACACGAGTCCTCTTTGAGTTCAATAATTATAATCGCGTGTGATATTCTGTTGATAAATCATAGAGTAAAATTTAGGGTAAAATTTGTTGCAGGTAAAATTAGAACGGTGTTTATAATCGCAAAAGGTAAATTAAACACAGTTCTAATTTTATCTGCAACAATTAAAATTTACCCTTAATTTCTGAATTTATACTCTTAAAATCTGAACTAGTAAGAAATTACTAATGAAATAGTGCCGATTCATTACTAATTGATTTTAGTAAGCATTTTTACTACCAATTAGTTAAAAACTACTAATTCACAGTAAAAAAAAACTACGAATTAATTTAGTAAGGGTAATTAAATCAATTAGTAAGTCTTATACTAAACGAATGATTATTTTTTACTGTGAGTTAGTATAATTTTTAACTAATTGATATATAGTAAAAATGCGTACTAAAGTGAATTAGTAAACGAATCGGCACTATTTCATTAGTAGCTTCTTACTAATTCAAATTTAAAGAGTGTGCTATTAATAATGGAACTACATACATACTGATACATATATAAACTGTTTTTAGTATTCGATCAGTCGAATTCTCTTATATTTTGATGACTTATTCTAAATATCCATGGGATTTTTTAATTGAATTTTTTAATTATTTCGTATAAAATTAATTAATCTTCTTCCCAGTGGGCACAACATTTGGCGACGTCTTTACGATATCGTTACGATATTTTTACGACATCATCGTCAAAAGATCCTAAGTTCATGTTATTAAAATGTCTTTGCGATGTCATATAGTCATATAGACATCTTAAGATTTGACAATGTTTTATCGACATCGTAAAGACATCTTAATGCCATGGACATAGGATGTCACAAAGCTTTCGTAAAGATGCCGTAAGGATGTCGTAAAGACATCGTAATGTAATGTATTTATGCAAGCTGGAGTTGCATATGCTAGTAACGTATAATATGTAAATCAAGAAAATAGGACGGCATAAGAGAGTACCGCAGTGTACATTCGTGACTAAAGTTTGAAATTGATTTTCTTTTAGTCATACTTTTCGCAATAAAAAACTCTCATGATTAAATATATCTTATAGACAATGAAAATTTATTAAAAGTCATCGTCTTTTATAATGATTCGAGTATTTTGAATAAACTATAACTATAACTATAAATATATAAATATATATGTAGGTACCTATATTGTATAAAGTAATTTTACAATAATTTTATTTTGAAGAGATAATTTTTTCATCAAACAAAGCTAGCTGAGAAATGAAACAAAAATGTGTATACAAAAGCTTTTTCCCTCTTTGAAATCTGACACACCTATACCTGGAATTTTTTTAATATCCATTTTTTTATACAGAAAAGTTTATCCCCGAAACTATACTTAAAAAATAATTCTGTACCAGCAGAATCAAGATTCGTGATAGTTAAGAGGACATATTATTTTGTTATACAGCAATTAATCACAGTGACATTTGAAGCGTGGAATTGTCTTATGGACTTTGTATATATTTATATTATTTTATTTATCTTTATTTGGTACAACTACTACTTTTTTAGCCTATCTTCTTGTACATTTATTTTTATTACGAACACGCAGATGGCCTAAGTACTAATATTTCTTAGAAACTCGATCACGTTCACCTAGTTGCAAAATTATTTGCGCGAGAACCGACTATTATTTCTTGGCAAAATTAACTCGATCGAATTGACGTGGTATGTTACTATGATCTCAGCTGCCACAGTTCCACCGAATGCATTCGATATTTTATTATGTAAATGACATAATTATCATTTGCGTTATCATTAATATCACTCGACATATATGGGATCGAGTCACCCATCAGTCGGTTATAATATATAGCAACATTCGTGCTAATGCCATCACTGATCTTCGTTGTTGCTTCGTATTTTTATAAGTTGTCCAAATTTAAGTTTAGATCCAGAGAAATTTAATTCTTAACCATTCAAGTTTCTTCCTGTTCTAATTTTAAATTACCCTCTTTGACAGGAGAGCGTCAACAGCCGGTATTAACCCAAAAGGAAGAAAACACTTGCAGAAGAAAAATTCTGTCTAAAAAACAGCCGATTACCAACAGTGATCTTTGGTGATCTGAACCCTCGATATCATCGGTTTATATGATTATAAGTTTTAAAATCAAAGCTTATATGTATTTTCAAAACTTCCGAATGGAAAGTGATTTTTTAAGTATCGAAAAATATTGCTATGTTCATTAATTCAATCAATAAATCAGATTAAACGGAATAACTTGGAACTATAATTTCCCTGGATCTATTGTTGAAGCTCGCGTCATGTTTGATATATTAACATATATGTTAATTAGGCTCAAATATCGAAAACGGCCAAAAAGCGAAATAAACGGCCAAAACGCATTCTCGTCAGTGCAGAAATGCACTGACGAACGTGCAGAACGCGTCGTGGCTGTTTTGAAAACGGCCAAAGATCGAAATAAACCACCAGAACGCTTTCTGGTCCTTTTTGAAAACGTCTAAAATGCATTTTGGCATTATTGAAAATGCCAGAACGCGTTTTTCCCTTTTTAAAACGACCAAACTTCGTTCTGGTTGGTAGTTTTCAAAATGACTAACTCGAAACGCGTTTTGGCCGTTTATTTCGGTTTTTGGTCGTTTTCGGATTTTGAGCCTAACATATATATATTGAATGATGAATCCATCATCGCGATATGTATTACTTTTTACTAACAGACTAATAATTTGTTTTTAACGTAATCTAAGCATTTATTGTTTTAATTGTTTATAAAGTACAATTTCCCTTTCACAGGAAATTAAAGAAAAATTCTTCCAATCGCATTTTCGGGTGCAACTCACCCCAATGTTCACAGTGTGTCAAACGGTCATTCCATCGGAACGGAATTTCCGGAAGTCGGCTAAGGTCTCGTGAAGCGATACCGGTAGGGTGTCCAGGCGAATAGTTCTATGGAAAGAATAAATCCAATGTACCGCGATTCTCAATATATATTAAATTTCTAATACATGCCAACTTGTACTATTTTTTTAATTTTACTTTTTTGTTCGCGAAATTTGACGATGTATGAACTGCTTATACTACCTATTTCAAGCTTCTACATTGCGGCACGAAGAAATGTACTATATATCAATTTTTCATAAAATACGTTTTGCAATTTAGGGCCAATATTTTAGTAAAGAAAATACATTTTACAAAAAAATGTATGACTCTTTAAGGCTGGCGTCCTATGATTGTGTTTTGCGTTGCGTCATAATAAGAGTAAAAATATAGTAAAAGTAAAAGTATACTTTTGTTTATTTTTCTCTCATTATGACGCATCGCAAAATGCAATCATGAAACGCAGCCCTAATGCAATTTATCTTAAAGTCTCATATATTTTTAAAATAAAATTTAGTATTTTCAATATGTAGTTAAAATTCATATTATGATACGATATTATAATTTTCTCTGTTTGCTCTGATGTGAAGATAAGCGATATTTTCTATTATCAATAGGATGTATAAAATATTAATAAGAAGAGACAAATTTGATATAAAAGAGCGGCAAATCTATATATGTAGCGACTAAAATGTAAAATCTAAAGAGTTTTATTTGATTAATTACAATTTAAAGATTGCATCAGGGTGTAGATAAAATAATTTTTTATGAAAATGTTCTGCTTTGTGACTTATAAACATTATTTTTAGATTGGAATTTTGAATCAAATTTTTCAAACTTAATTATTAGATACTAATTATTTAAGATGGACTCGTTTTTTGACTTTAAAAGTTTTTCATATTTTATATTTAAAAAAAGTGGTTTTGCTTAAGCTTAGCAATTATTATTCGATGAAAATTATATTTTTTGAAACTGAAAAAACAATTTTCCCTCTTTGATTTTTGTGATAAGTTGAATCATTTCAGAATTAATGAGTCATAAATTGACTTCTTTCAAATATAGATTTTCCATTCTTTTATGAACAAAACGACTTATTCGACAACATGCATTGTGAATTGTATAGCCGAAGCATAAGTATAAATTGTTTTGTATATTGTACTTTATTATAAACTACAAATGTATTGAACAACATGGAACATTTAAGCTATGAACCTTATCAATTTTATTGCACAGGTCTTGTGTGAATTTTTGCGTGTTATTGTGTACTTATGTGTACTTCCAGAATAATAATTTTTAAAATAGACGTTAATCTGGGCATCAAACTTATTAATTTTGTGCTTAAAAAATGTCAACCTATTTTTTTCCATAAAAAAATGTATAAAAGTCTTATAAGAGACGTTTTGTGTAAAAATAGATTGAAAATAAAACAATTCAACTGAAACTCTTCGATATGACTTATTATTTCTATTATTATTATTATTCTGTTATTATTATTATTATTATTATTATTATTATTATTATTATTATTTTATAATATAATCTATATTTGATATAATCCTATTTATATCGTAAATTAATTTTTTTTTACGCGTGCGTAAGAAATGCTTATACATACTTTGAATGTCTGTTTAGCAAACGCAATGTAACTTTCCCACTAGATGTTTATTTTCAAATGTTTTTATTTTTTTACGCTAATCAACGCTGCTGCTATCCCTTGCATGTAAAAAAACAATAGGGTCCTTTTAAATAATTGCATAACCTATATATAAACGTAGATAAACATACATTCAAAGTAGCATTGTTTACGCACTTGCGTAAAAAAAATATTATGACCAACGAGTGCGGGATCACCGATTGCACACGAGTGTGCAGTGCTCTGCACCCACACGATTTCCTGTACTTATTGCACAATATACTCATTTTTTAGTGATCCCATTAAAAACCATCTAAAAAAAGTGCTGTAACTAAATGTTTCGAAAATCTCACATCATTGCTGTTTCAGCCCTGCGATTAGCTTTTGAATAACTTGAAGATGGCAACAAGGAAAACCAAATAATTGCGTGTGTCGTGGGCGTGCGTTGGTTATTTTCTAGTTAGTAAAGTTACCAATTGACAAAATCATTGAGGTAAAATTTTGTATAATAGGTTTTTTTTTTATAGATATATTTTTGAACGAATTATTCGTGCTTTTTAACTTTTTGGTCAATACTATATTAAATTTATTATAAAATATTTTACTTATTGTATTTGAAAATATATTATTAATCAAATAACTTTCAATTTATTATACACTTCTTCAATACGAGTAAACATTAAATATATATGTAATAATTCCTTAAAAGTCTCAGAACACTTCAATTACTATTATTTCGTTATGTTATTGAATAAATATTTCACCAATATTCTATAAGGTATTATGTTAATTTACATTCCTCTAAATCCAATAAAAATTTTCCAAAAAAAAATATTGCTTCAGAATCTATTTAAAGATTAGGATCGAATAAGGAAACATAATTTTTTTGGCCCTTACATAATGACTTCTCATGGTTTAAAAAAAATTTTTTTTAATTATATCTATATATATATATACTGTTTAAATTATAACTTTAATTGTAGGCTATATATCTAGTACTTATAGGGGATTTACTTGAATCCCATAAAAAATTTACTGCAGAATTCTTATTTTTGCCTTGTCAAAGTTCATTTACACTCAATCGAAAAAATTCTCTTCTTATTCAATCCGGTCCCTCATTTTTATTGATGAATCGAGTTCTCAAAGATATAAGGACTAAATGACTGTAATATTAGGACCAGATTAGGACTATTATGATTTTATTTTCAATCAGAGACGTTTTCATTTGGCACATTGTAAAAGAAATAATGTAATAGCAACATTTTAAAAGAAATTTTTAAAAATTAATTTTATTTATCTATTAGCTTTCTCAGTTTTCGATTATTGGTTCAATTTTGTTAATTTTTGGTAATTTTTCGAAAATAATGTAATAATAATTAATGGAAAATAATGATTGAAGATAATGAAATTTTATTTATTTTAAATTATTTAATTGAATTCAAAATAATTCCACGATCCGCTGGACCAAGATTTGTTTACCTCTATGAATAAGGTAATGCCAAATACAGAAATAAAAAGAGGTGTGTAAAACGTCGCTGAGTGAAAGAATGAGGTCTATAGGTTGATAAGTTTTAAATCGATGAGGTCCAAAATGCCAATTTTCACTGTTCGATGTTGACTTAATGCGGGATGACGATATACAGGAATGTGGAAAACTACGATCCATCTTTTCGGCAAGAGCATCGCAATTTCTAGGGTGATGTAATCAGTCTACGATTTATTACCATTATTGGTGAAGCACGGAAAGATTGCGTTCAGGACTCGATTGCAGAAGCCGCGGGCAC
Source organism: Synergus coniferae (assembly GCA_032164275.1). Lineage (NCBI taxonomy): Eukaryota > Metazoa > Arthropoda > Insecta > Hymenoptera > Cynipidae > Synergus > Synergus coniferae. The sequence goes on from JAUEJJ010000046.1 coordinate 11,630,652, forward strand.
GGTTGTTCCAACCGCTTAGGGTATCGTTGTCCTTCAGTCTATTGCCTGTATACATCCAAATACATCATGCATTCTTTATTAATTAATATTAAAGTAAATGCAGTTGAAAAAAAAGTATCTGGCCTGCTTCTATAATTTTTTCAGATTACCCTTTGTCAACCTTCACCATATCCTTTATCAATTATTCTCAATCTCTATCAAAGTTTATTTTTTAAATGATACTTTAAGTGATAACTTTACTACTGCGACGAATATTTTTAAAAAATTCCATTATATAGTGAAATTAGCTCTTAATAATATGAAAAGGTAGATTTTATTACCTTCACTCGCATTGGCATTCTAGAACAAATGAAAATTAATTTTTAGTGAGATTATTAATGAATAATTGTTACGTGTTTGGAAAATGGTTTTCAAATTAGTGTTGTTTTAAGAGGGTTATGTAAAGTGGATGAGAAAAGGGTGTTGGAATAAGTGGTTTTGGAAAAGGGATTTTAAAAAGTGGGTGATATGATTTTCATGAATTGGAATTCTTATAAAATTATTTTCTGACCTCTTTTTCAAGTTTCCTCTTCGAGGCTTCGGAAGCAGCAGTTTCAATAACTTCAGCAACGAACTTTGTTGTTTCCTTCATAAGTTCCTCATCCTCTTTAAAAGCCTCCTTACGTTGTTCTAGCGATGTAATCACCAAATTTTTATCGGGTTCCTCGGTAACAGGGGAACTAAATGACAATTTCATTCTTACTGACATTTTTTCTTAACACTTAATCCTTTTTCTTTCTGAAATTCGAATTCGGTTTTCTCACAACTCACATGAATCACATCCTTTGCAAAACCTGAAAAATATTAACTACCTGATCTTCAACGTCATCATTATTTTAAACAAAAATATTAATATAGTAGCGATAAATTATAAATTTTTATTAAAAAATCAGAAAGAAAGTTAAAGATCCTATTGCATTCAATAACCTCGTTTTTTTATATTAAATTTAAAACTATTTTATTTATAATCTTGGGTATAAGGTTGATTAATTTTGTAAGAAATTTTTAATTTCAAATTTACATTGCATGTACTTATACCACATATTCTCAATCATATTTGTGTCTAATAACTATTTCAAATAATACCAAATTATAGGTTGTTATTTTCATTTTTATATGTGGCAAGCATGAAGTAAAGGAATTTTGTATCCAATTTTAAAATTAAATTCTAGCTTCTTTTTATCCAGGATTACGAAGTGCGCTACAGGTGGTACACATGCTTGTTATGATTTAGAATTCTAGTCTGACTAAGAATCGCAAACTGTCCTAAAATAGATCATCATTTCCATGGAGTGTATAAAAGGATTATTCAACTAATGAAGCTCGATCTGGTGAGGTGATAATTAATGAATAGCAGAGAGGGATGAAAACCTACTTGCAACAGATCTGTGAGCGATCCCTTTAATTTGGAATGTTGGCCTCTATTTAGTATTTACTGGTACTCCCGGGCACTCTCTATACTTAGTAATGATCGGTCGTCTGAAGCCCGGCTTTTCTGCCTACATCACCCCAGCAAAGCTGCTCTCGGGGCATGCGCTGGAACTTCATCCACCCCCATACTGAATTTTTCCTCCTATAGCTATACTACCACACTAAATTGAAACAACCATCACCTGAAAATCTGAAATGGATGTTTTATTTGTGGCAGCGTTTCTGCGTCTTATTATGACATCTCCTAACAATCTTATGGAAAAACATTTTCATTCTAATTATTTTCTCAGATATAAGGGATCATCGCCTGGAATTCATATTTCTATGCTTAACTTTTGGAATTCATATATATGTACTGGGGTGCAACTTAAAAATGAGATAGCTTCTACGTATGAGATAAAGCATATTTTAATTATTGCCAGCGTAAAGTTGGAATAACTAAATTGCTCTTATGGTAAAGTATCACACGCCCTTAACGTCCCTGACCTGGACGAGTCGTACAATCACGCATTACATATTCATATTTATTTCTGGTTAGGCAATATAACAGCAAAAGTCAATTAAAAATAGTCCCATTAAAAAAAAGAGATAATAGAAGGGGATATTAGAGAAAGATAGATAGGAATTTATGTCGAATTTTTTTTTTTCAAATTGATATACTGACAGAAAACTTATTACTTAAATATCAGTCTCGAGCAATCAATTCATGTAAATTGTAAAGAGCCATTTCTTGTCAATACTTGTTGACCCGAGGCTGATCTAATTTAAGAACATTTTGGTATACAGCTTTTCTCAGCATAATTATATTTGACGAATATTAGTTTGATATTGAATGTATGGTAGCTTAAAATCGGATAAAACACAATTTCTAATATCATAGGGCATCCGAGTCTAACCGAGTCAAGTGCATAACTTATATACTAACAAAATTCGGTAAAAAGTCAACAATTCTTATGAGCAAACAGACACAAAGAAAACATTACATTGTGATAAACTGTAAGATGTCAAAATAATGTATGTATTCTGTTTTAAATGAGATTCAAAAAGTGATATGCCAGAGGCGGCTTTTTCTGAGATTCTAAACATAGCAGAGTGCTACAGCAGATAACTACGAGAAATCGATATGCAAACTAAATCACCTTCTGGTAGAAAATTGCTCAACTTGTAAAGCTCACTTAAATAATTCGATGTGATTTTTAAAATGTTAAGTGGATTAAATGAAAAAGATATTTTTCTCAGTTCTACATAATTATATAGATATTATTTATTCATATAATCAGTAAAACAAATCACATGACCTTATTTCCGCTTGGATTTTTTCTTTCTTTTAGAAGCTATTATTCGTGCATGATAAGCCCTCCAGGTTCTCTGTATAATTCTAGCTGCTCGATTCTTCGAAAAATTGTCCATTTGCTCGGCAAAAGCCCTCATTAACACAGTCTCCTTTTCTTCCTTCATTTGTGAATAAAATGTTACTTGCGCGAAAAAATCTTCCTATATCGATTTAAAACACAAATGTTAACAAGTAATGTGATTAGTAATAATTATAAAGCACAGTAAATTCTGTAAATTTAAATTGATTTGATTCATTAAAATCCACATTGAGCATTTTATATGAAAAAATATGTAAGAAAAATTACTTCTAGTTCTTTGTACTGCGTGTCTAGATTGCTTAATTCCTCTGTTAAATCTTCTTTTACTTGGTGAAGTGAACCAATTTCTGTGTCGTATTTTATGAGAGAAGCCATATGTTCCTTTTCAGTTTTAAATCTGAAATTATTTAAAGAAAATCTGAAAAAATATACTTATACATGAAATTTATAACAAAATGTAATTGTAAAATAACTGCGGGATCTATTCAATTGATCTATTAAACTTGATTTATATCCTCACCGAAAGTCCCCAAGATTTTTCTCACGCTTAGTATGTTCTAGTAATACTTTGTCAATTTTTTTTTTATAATTCTCAATTTCATTTTCTAAAGCTTTTTGTTTTTTGCGGCTTTTTAGATACATATTAACCATTTCTGATTCTGAATTACTTCTGAAATTTAGAATTAAAAATTGTAAAATATAAATATATTGAAAAATGAATGTAAAATTTTATTGTACACTGTGCATTTAATAGTAAAATATAAAACTAGCGCTGTGAATTCAATCTCGGGCGTTCCATTTAACTATTATATTTATATTTTTTTATGCTCAATTTTGAGCACTTTGTTCTCTCATTATAATGATGTTGCAAATTTATTTTTGCTTCCTCATTGAGGAAGCGTCAAGCATTGTTTTCTCAAAGCAAAACATCTTGCATCAATTTTAAATTATACTAGTTTTACCTTAGTTTACAAATGTCTAATACCAAAATAAATTATGTATATACCCACATTATCTCCTGAATCTTTTCTTCATGCTTCGCTTCAGTATCTATGATTATTGATAAATATTCAGTAATTTCTTGGGAAATTTTCTTTATAAATTCGCGATGTTTCTTTCTCTGTTGTTCCAAATTATTTCTCAATGCTATAAAATTTATTCAAATTGAAGTATAGAATTCAGAAAATGTTGTGTTAGTTTCCCTTATATACATACGTGTTAATTCAATTTCTAATTTTTCAAAACTTGTAGAAGCACTTTGAACTTTCAATCTGCTTTTTCTCTCTTCAGTAGGACTAGTTCGAATTCTTTGCTCAACTATTTCAATAAATTGAGTTATGTATTTAATAAAATTTGTTGATCTGGGTGACACATTTCTCAACAATTCCTTCTTCGATGTATTTATTTCACAGGATAAGCAAAAAAACTAATATTTAATAAAATTTATTTAAACCTTTTCATACTTTTACAAGAATACGTTAATGCTCATATAAGTACTTACCTCTAAAAGAAGAGTCAGTTTTGAGTCAACATCAAAAGTTTCGTCTTCTTCAAAAAATTCCTTTTTTGAATTCTCTAAATTATAAATAAATCAAATTATAAAATATTACATTTCCTTAATTTTACGCTCCCAATAATAAATATTTTTTGCTAAAACTAGGACATTTACCTCGGCCTGGATAAAATGGAGGTAAATATGGCTTAATTTTAGGAAGAAAAAATTTTCAAAATGCTCCAACTTTTTGAATTTTTATCCAAAATGTCTGGCTAACGAATTTGACCTTCAGAAACAAATCTATAAATACATTCTTTGATGAGAATGTAATATTTATTATTACCAGCGTAAAGTTGGAGAAAATAAATTGCTCTTATTATAAAGTATATATGATCATATGTATACTTAAGTCAAATAATAACTTACTATTTAAAAAGTTGTACGAATTGCAGATTTTTTGAAATAAATGTGGCTCAGTTAGTTTAAAATTTTTTAAGACCTTTTCCTTTTTTAAAAGTAATGGAAGACATAGCTGTATTAAAAATATATAAATAGATTGTGAATCATTGTTTTCTATTTTTTATATATTTTATTTATTATTATTATTATCATTATTATTATTATTTAATTAAATAGTAAATAATTTTATAATTTACCGCTAATTTTAGTTTGTGTCTAAAAACTTTTAAAATTCTCAGCAACCTCAAAATCTCTTCTTCATGGTTTTGTTGTTGAAGCATATTTCAACTTTTTTCTATATAAAAAAAACTAATGCACATATATCAAAATATAATATTGATGATTAATAAGTGCACTATTTATTGAAACACACTGCTATTTATTTTGCGAGAATTTTTGTTCAGATAAAAACATTGTGCACAACATCTATTTGCTAACTCTTATTGATTTAATAAAGTGATTACTCCATATACAAAGTACAATAAACATTTTTTTACAGTAAATAATTTACCTTGTACAAATGAAATGTTATATTTTCAATGTATTTGACGAATTTATTTTTCTTACATTTTTTTGATGGAAAATAAACTTTTAAGGAATAATAAGAAATAGTGTCTTTTATAAAAAAATTATAAAAAATACCTCCAGCGAAAGTATTTTAATTTAGCGCCAACAGGAAATTGATCATCGCGCCCCTGTCGGCGGTGGCGTATGTACAGTTGTACATACATACAGACGTATATATCGTATATATGTACACTGTACAGTTGTGTACAGTGTACCAGATTGACCAGATCTGACTGTACGTACAGTCTACAGACCGTACACTGTACAGTACAGTTAAAGAGTTTCAGGAACAATAAACATGGCGTACCGTGGTGTAAAGGGCTCCGATCCATTTGTTTCAAAAACATCACGAAATGAAAGATTCGCGCAAATGTCTAAACAGGAACAAATCATTCAGCAAAAGAAACTTGAGATCCAGGCAAAACTCGAAGAACAAAGAGCCAAGCAAGCTATAGAAAGTGCGAAAAAGTCAACTTCGTCTGCTTCCTCCACGGCAAGCAGCAAAACTAATTCCTTAATTAAGTGAGTTTTTTCATAACAAACACTATCTTCCTAGCTGTGTACTTTCCTTTTTAACCAAATCTCTCATTGTTTTTTTTTTTCATCACAAACAATGACATAATTTACTCCTTTTTTGAATCATACTCCAAAAAAAATTAATTTGTTTCCTGAAGCGTTTCGTCCGTCTACACTCCAAAAAAATCTTGCCATTTTGAACACAATGTCAAATATCATTGCAAAATAATGTCATGACTTTTGCAGTTTTGTAAAATTCAATTTAAAATTTAATAAAAATTCTTGTTCTAAATTTCAAGATCATAATTTCGTATTTAATTATCTTATAAAATATTAATCTTTTTTCTAGTATATATTTTTTTAGGATTCTAAAAAATGTGGATTGGTTTGTTAAACCTCAGTACATATTTTATTATTTATTAATAGTGAAATGCGAAAAAGAGGTTTTGAACTGAATTTTCAGGTTAGATGTTTTTGATCATCAACTGTTTTCTTTTTAAAAAAGAGTGTCCCAGTTCATTAAAAATTCCTTCATCTAGTACAAGAAACAATTAATATGTGTTGTTCTGTCTTCAATGCCATGAGGCATTGTAAATTGCTGTTTGAATAGAAGTCAAGAGATGCACCTGTTTATTTATAGGAAAGAGGATGAGAAGCCAACTGTGTCTGCAACCGTTAATTTATTTGCCAACGATGGTAGCTTTCTGGATCAGTTTAAAAAGATTGCAAATAATAAGGGTCCAATTAAACAAGAAACTCAGCAGGTAAAAACTGAAGAACGAAAAGATGAGCGGAAAGATGAAAAGGACGAGAAACCCTGTGACAATTCTCGAGACAGGGAAAGAAGATGGAACAATGAAAAGAGTAGAGACTGGGAAAGCCGAAGAGACAGACGTAGAAATGATTCTCGTTGGGGAAGAAATGCAAACAGAAGAAACAGTTCTTCCTCTAGTCCTTCACCCACAAGACACAGATCACCGAATTCAGATTCGAGACACACTTATCATCAATCTAGTCCTCGTTCCCATTATAATCAATTCCAATCCAGTTCGAATCCAACTGCTAACATTCCTCCCCTAATGTCCCAACCAATAATGCAACTTACAAACATCCCTCCTCCGAATATGAGAAACATGGCACCGAATGGTCCTTCCTCAAATTTAACAAGAATGTCAATATCTCAGAAGCCAAATAGCAATTACCCTAATATTGAAAATCATCCTAATGCTAGGATGTCTCTTCCTCCTCCTCCACCTCCTCCTTCTCATATCATTAGACCTCCACCTCAGATGCAGAACATGTCTCCGAATACAAATGTACCTCCCCCAAGATTGCAAATGTCTCAAAATGTTCCCCATATACAAGGCATGTCTTCTTCGTCATCTAATCAACATATTCTTTCGCCTCCTCAGCAGTGTAATATTCCACCGCCGAATAATTTGCAACCGCCGAACATTCCTCCACCAAATGTTCCTCCTCCAAATTTATTGCCACCAATGTCTCAGATGCCTCCGAATATGATGCCAATGAATTCCACACCAACTATTGTTGTAACTGTAGCTAATGTAACCAATATACCCCCCCCAAATGTTATGCCGCAGATGATTATATCAGCACCCCCACCTGTTCACACGGTACCTTCCACCATAAATTCCATTCCACCTCCGAATTTAAACGTTCCTCCACCGAATGTTCCACCTCCTATTATTCAAAATGCACCTTCTACCGCCCCTCCTCCTCCACCTCCACACCTTTTGCAAACATCATATCCGTTGGCGAGCCAAGTTCCTCTTACTATTGGGCCACCGAATGTTCACATTCCACCACCAACGAGACCTACTGGACAATCATCGGAATTAGGTATGAGTTCAGTATTAATCGAGATTAATGAAGAGAAGCGTTTTGACACACGGAGAAATCTCTATGGTCTTCACAACCACAAATATAGTAAAATATGGTACAACTATTATTTTTTAGTTTCCACAACCAGAAATTGTAGTTTTACAATATTTTACTATTTTTGTGGCTGTGTCAACCATAGCAATATATTCTTTGGGGTACTGATATGAGATCGGAGTGTCGACTTTAGAAAGAATTTCAGGCATTGGAAATGCCTGAAATTGAACATTCATTTGTGAATGTATGTATGAAAATTGTATTTAAAGCTAATAAGGTGGAATTTTTATTTATCTAACAAGAAATTTTAAGTTTGTCCGTTAGAAGCAGAACAACTAGCAAAAATTGTTGCTGACTGCGGTGATGAAATAGAACAGGAAGTTCGAGAGAAGAATGCCCAAGATCCTAAGCTATGGTAATTATTGTCCACACTTGTCAATTTTCCCATACCATTTTCAGCAATTTGTAACACCTAGATATCAAAGTCTGTGTTTGAAGGTCACTGCACAATATTCAACACTTTTTCCATACAAGGGACACTTACCATACTTTATTGTCATTGCAACTATATGATTTTTTTTTATTTATCTAATCTACATCTAATGTACATCACACCTATATGTACATCTAATCTGATGTACATATAAATCGCTACTATAAATTGTTTCTGCATTTACAGTAGGAATTGAGCTCGTAGGATCGCAATTTTCAGACCACCTACTTTTCATCGGTTGCTTGAATTTCCCTTATTTCAATGTTAATTTTAAATATTAAAAGTAGGAAGTGTGATTATTGTATATTATTCTTTTTTTTTAAATTGTTTTTCTATATTCTTCTGCCATCAAAATATGTATCTGCGAATTCATTCTTCAATATTTGTTTAAATGTTTGGTGTGATTTATTTTACTAGGAAGGATAAATTTCAAATCTTAAAGCTTTTTGTATTTTAGCCATTTCAAAATGTTAAATTTATTGTAAACTTGTAAAATATAATGCATGTTATTTATTGTGGCTTTTGCATCACTAACTTTGTATTTCTGTCACTATTTATTTTAACATAATTTCGATACTTTTCTAAAAATTAATAATTATTGTTATAAATATTAAAGTTAGTAATAAAAGTTAATAAGGATAGTCAATTGTGATACAGATGTTTAACATTTTCACGTGATTCGCTTTTTCACTTTACTGACTAGTATAAAAACATTTTAGTGCTCCTACATTTATATCCGTATTGGAAAAATTCCTATAAGAAATCTCAATTCGCTTGGCTTCTGTAGAATTTAAATTTTCAATTTAAAATTATTTTAATAATTTATTTCTTGCACTAAACTGCTCAACGCTGATTTATATTTAAAAAAAAAAGTTTTGCGTATCATCTAGGTAACAATATTTTTGCCAGTTTATTGCTGATTCCGCCATTATTAATTACTGTTAAAAATTAAATCTATTAAAAGAATGAAAAACAAGTTATTGTTTGGGCTCTAAATAAAAAAGAAATTTCATATTTAAAAAAAATAGTTAATTATATTTCTGTCGGTTTTATAAATAGCGATACATTTTTGTATTAAAAAGTTTTTTTTTTTTTTGAAGTTTTACCGGTTTTCCAATATTTTTTATGCATGATTTGTTTTAAAGAATCTGTAGATTCTACTTTATGAAGATTTTGCACTAAACTCTAATATTCGCATTTTCTAGTAATTCAAATCTTAAAAACCTTTTTAAACGCTCTTAGTAATTTATAATCATTGCTAATTTGGCAAACGATAATTTTATTCAAAGTTGTGAATTCTCCATTTGCAAGAATTTAACTATATTTAGGAATATATCTTACTTGGCAGCGTTTTAAGTATTGTTTTAATCAAGGTTTCTGCACCAAAAGCAAAGTGCAGCGTATCTGCAGTACAGGGAATTGGTGGCAAAATTTCGAGCTGAAAAAGAGAGCAAAAACAACAGCGGAGCCGAACTTTATTGCCCGGAAGATGCTCTCAGTGATAATGATGATGGAGAAAAATTTCAGAGAAATTCTTCTCAACATGGTAATTAATATCTTACGATCTTTTTTATCAATAAGAGTTTTTAGTCTAGGTGAATTCTAATTCAAAGTTATTTAAACTTTTCGATTTCAAAACACTTGAAAGTTAAAATACACTAATATAAAGTATTGTGTTTTCCAGATTACTTTAGAGACGAAAGTAAAGAAGAGCGTAAAAGAAAAAGACGCAGTCGTTGGGGCGATTTGGACAGTAAAGTTCCTTTACCCAGGATCAATGCATTTCCAGGACAAATTACTCAATCTGGAGTTGCGTTACCGAATCAAATCGATCAGAATTCTTTAATAATTCCTACACCAAAAGTGGCACAGTCCAAGGGAAAGAATCCAATGTTGACTGCAATATCTAGGACAGATCCAGCCTTGATTCAATATGCAAGGCAAACTTATGGCACTTTAGACCTCAGCGAGGAACAGTGGAAAAAGGCTGAAGATCATTTTAAGGTTTGGATTATATATTATAAAATTTTATTTTGAAATTATTAAAAACTTTAAGGAAATAAAGTTTTAAAGTGTGACTTTGAAACTGAAATTATTACCCACTGAAATATTAAATTTTGTATTATAGATCAATCTTTTATATCAAAACCTGTTGAAAAAACGCGAAGAAGTGAAACGGTTAGAAGCTCAAGGTAAACACAAATATGAATACGATAGTGATGAAGAAACGGAGGGAGGAACTTGGGAACATAAAATCCGTTCGGCAGAAATGGAAGCCACACAAATTTGGGCTGATGAATTAACTGCTCAGGCCGAGGGTAAACACCACATCGGTGACTTTTTACCTCCGGATGAATTAAAAAAGTTCATGGAACAGTATAGTGCCCTCAAACAGGGAAAAGAACCCGATCTTAGTGATTATAAGGAATACAAATTAAAAGAGGATAACATAGGTGTTGTATTATTTATTTATCAAATTATTCTAATTTAATAAGTCTTGAGTTCAGCTTTTTATACATATGTAATCAATTTTTTCCTTTAGGGTTTCAAATGTTGCAAAAACTTGGTTGGAGTGAAGGCCAAGGTCTCGGTACCGAAGGCGGTGGTCGCGTTGAGCCTGTAAATAAGTAAGTTCAAGAGTTATTTTTAAATATGAAGAAATTATTTTTATTTTATTAAAATTTTCAAAACAATTTTTTAAAGAGCAACAAATAGACTCGATAGTGCAGGACTTGGAACAGAAAGGCCAGATGGAATTTCAAGAGACGATGATGAATTTGACGCCTATCGGAAACGAATGATGCTCGCTTATAGATTTAGGCCAAATCCGCTCGTGAGTAAAAAATTAATTACATGAATGATAAAATTGTATAGATGTTTGTTTACCATTTTTTCATACTTTTTCTAACTTTTTTCAGAATAATCCCAGAAGACCATACTATTGAGAAATACTGCAAGAATTTTCGCAACTCATAATCACATAATTTTGTATCAATGTGAAAAAAAATCAACATTATTTTGTATATGTACGATAATTTAAGTAATGTAAGATCTTTAATTGTTGACGTAAGGAGAGATAAGTCTTAAAATTTAATACATCCGTATTTCTTTCGCTCCTTTTTTTTTTTTTTTTTTTTTTTTTTTTTTCTCAAGAGATTTTAGTTTCTGTGTGAATGTCTTTAAATTTGAAACAAATATTTTTTAGGAAATTTGACATGAAGACAATCGATTTTTAATAAATGTTGTTCTTTGTCCTTAAGTTGGTATAAGTTCGGAAACTTTCATTTTGAATAAACTTGTATTTACTGTAGTCTTTCTTTGATTTTTGTTTTTGTTTATCTCATTGTTTTCTTTTATTCACATTTTTTTTTGTTTTCAAAATTAAAATTAAGTAAAATTTGCTCTTAAGACATTATCTAACGTTAAATTAATACAAAAAAGAAATATTACACTATATATCTGCTATACAATAAACAGCAAATATGTTTTGTGATATGAGGTAAAATAGATGAGTGAGATGACTGAACCTTAATGAGACGCCGGATCGTATAAGGGCACATAAAATTTTTTGGTCCGAGTGCAAACAGATCCTGACAATATAAAAACTAAAACTTTACAAATATTTTTTGACATTATGCAAGCAAAAGAATTACTTGAACAGATGAAATAAATTTAAAGAAATAAAAGTTCGGAAAAATTTTCAAAAGGGGCGAGAAGTCATTACGCTCGGACCAAAAAATTTTATGTGCTTTTATACGATCTGGCGCCTCAATTGTACCTTGCCTAATCTAATCAGTTGTCTAAAACTATCAAGTATTATTATATAATTTCAAGATCAAATTTATCTTTTATATTCTCAAGTTCTCGACGTACCGTTTTTACCATTTTCTCAAGTATTTACGAAAATTAGTAAAATCATCCTTTAGAATGGCCATACTCTACTATGCTAATATGGTATAGATAATTATAGTATTCATACATCGTATTTCTGTCAATTTCATTGCATTTTAAAAATTGCAAACGATTTAAGGTGATCTAAGTAGCCGTGAAGTAATGGCGAACATTAGGATCCAGAGATTTGAATAAAATGTTCATTCAAGACTTCACTTGACCAGCAGCAGCAGCAAAAGTAAGAGCCAAGAGCAATAGAGCATTTCGAATGTGATAAAATTCTGGAAAGGGTTGAAACAAAAAATATCATGTTCTGCTTCAAGACAGAGAAACACTTTGTGGGTTAGCCATCTAGGATATATAATTTATTTATTTATTATCATTATTATTGTACATTTTTATCAAGGATGTCGCAATGAGTGCATAGAATTGGATATTAGAGCAAATACTGAATCGCAAATGTCTAAGAATGTTTTCTCTCCTTGAGATTATAACAGAAGTTATATTTAAGAGAACGATAAAGTGCGAGAGTAAAACTTTTTGCAGATTTTGCAATCCCAATGAAAAAAAAAGTTAACGAGTATGAATTCTCCAAGGCGTCCTCAATGTGTTATTGCAAAAAAAAGGTATTGTAAATACCAGGCATGTTTAGAGAAAGTTAGATTCGAAATTGTAGTGTACCACTTGGTAATTTTTTAAATGTTAGTGCTAAATATTTGTGAAAATTTTTAATATTTAATAAAATAAAAAAAATGGTTAAAATTTGTAAAGATATACTACGGGAGACATTTGCATTTTCATTCGCAAAATTAGGATTCACATTCAACTCAATAATTTCCAGAAAAAATGGGACATTATGCTCTAATAAAATGGTCATCAACTTATAAAGTTGATGATAATTTATCTAAATGCACACAGGCATATATATATATATATATATATATATATATATATATATATACGTTAAAGCTTTCTCTGTCAAGCATTTTATACACTTCGAAGTATTTTATTATAAATATATCGACGTGTCTAGATTATAAGTGTCCACAGAAGAGAGAGTATTTCACTTTCACTAAGTATTTGCATTCTATTTTGTAAATTAAAATTTACATTACGATTAATTTTATATTTATTTTTGTAATGAATGTTGCATTATTTTTGTTATAATTTCAACATCTTAATTTTTTTAAATACATTCTTGGAAATTCAGTAAAAATTTTCTTTTGCGTCTACTTTAAAGAGCCTTGAAGTTTATAATATAAATACACTAGACTCCCAAATTACCTCCAGTTTTGGTTGGTCGGGAGGTATGAGGTATTTCGAGTAAATAGGTCGCTAATATATATATATAGTTAGTAAGAGGTACAGTGTGGGGCAAGGAGACGGACTGAGTTCGAGACGTCCGTCCCCCTGCCCCGCGGTACCTCTTAATACCAACTGTATATAATATATTAGCGCCAATTCTAAGAAGAGGTAATTCGGGAGTCTTGTGTATAGTGCACATATAGTGTACACTAGACTGACTAGGCTCTCGTTTATCTCCCTGGCCCCTGACCCACGGTACCTCTTACCAAAGATATTTAAAATACGATTTTAGACTGTTTTGAAAATTCGTGACATACACGCAGTGGATTACTGTTTCTTGACGGTCATATATCGTGCTTTTGATTGGTTAATTTTAATGCTCTGTAGTTTAAAAAATATGCATTTTAATTTAAAACACTTTGTAATTGTATAGTTTTCGACTTAGTTTTTGCTCTAGTATAATTTGTGTTTTCACTTAAGAGCATGTGGATACTCATGTGATACTTTACCATGACCAGAGATCGTGACGATCGTAATATAATAGTACATAATCGATCATAGGAAAGCAATTGGACACAATGCTAGCAGCAAAAAGATTGCCGATTGGGAGTTTTATACCTTTCCAGAGCTATCTTGAATTTTAGAGGTCATGGTCGCAATTATCTCTAATATGAAGAATAGCTTTCATCTCACCTTTCGGCTTTTCGCCGGTAATGAAAATATGTATAATAGGAGTGTATAAGTATATGGTGTGTGGTGCTTCAATCTTTAAAAAAATGCTTCAACCTTCCTGAAACATTACAGGGGTTATCAACAACCGTATTAAAATAGTTTCATGATTTGATTATAAAAATATTCTTTTTTTTTTATTCGAAGTAAATAAATATCTTAACTTATATTTACTACTTTTTACAGAGATTTGAAGTTAATTCATTATAATTTTTACTAGAACTTGAAAGACTCTTGATTTCGGTATTTCTTCGTAATATTTAATGTTTTTAGATGTATATAATATTGATATATTTTTGGTAACATTCGGATAAAGCACCTCGACCATAGGGGGAGTTATAGGACTCTATCGGCGCTTGCAGACACATATATCGAACAAAGCTCGCATCCACCAAAAAATGCAACATATCCTGGAAGGGATCATTATAGTAGCTATTATATAAAAAGTAACGTGAAGTAATTCTCCTTCCTTCTTTCCCTATATGGAATTTCATTCCTTTCTTTTCGACGTTCAACTTCCTTGTTTCTCGCAGTTTAATGTTTATCCACGACTATATTCAGTAATTCTTCGGCTCACGATAAAGTACAATTATCCTGTTGGATTTACGATTCTGGCCATATCCAGACACGTATCTCTGCATTTATTGCCATTGTTGTGACTTCCCATGATTTCATTGCAATCCACCGGACGTTGGTTGCTGGCCAGGAACAAGGAAATTATGCAATAAACAAAATCCGGTTGTGGTATGGTGTGGTTGTCTTAACAGAATCCGATGCACATTATTAGCAGCTAACATATATTACAGATGATTCCCACATTTTGAGGGGCCCCAAAAAGGAATATGTATCTCATCTTCTGTAATGAGAGTGAAAGAGACAGAAATATACTTTTGTTTCTTTCACTCTCACTATAACGCAACGTCCCCCTTAGAAAAAGATCCATGTATGTATGTTAAATTCTCAAGTGGTACAATAAAATATAAAAGTACATGGCGTGGGTGCGTTTGGAATTAATATTCATGGGTGCGATAGTACTCGAGTGAATTATTCACTCTACATGATGTGTGCATGTGCAATGACTGCAATGCGCATGTACCTGTTCTTATGTGTATATATATATATACACTAGACTCCCGTGGTACCGCTAGGTTTGGTTGATCATAATTATCATTATCGCGTGTGAATTGGCCATGGACAGAGAGGAATCTCTGTAGTCGGAAGTGTCGGAACTATATATATAAGCCATGTCAGCGCGGTGTAGAATCCAAGGGGGGAGGTGAGTTTTATCGGTTTGATTGTTTACATTATTGTGATTTTATTGTATATATCTTCTTAAATTACCGCAGCAGTGATATAATCTAAAAAAATGGTTAATATTGCATAGTATCCGGTTGTAAGAATCTATAATTTAATCAATCGAGAAAAGTGAAAGCAGTCAACATAACCTTTCACATGTAAGTAAACAAATTATATACATATGCGTAGACGACACATCCAAATTTTAAAAAATAAACAAAAAATTAAAGTACTTACTTCTCGATAGAATCCAAAAATGCAAAATAAATTTAATGAAAAGTGCTACCAAAAAAGATAATTTTTTCCATTTTAAAAGTGATACACTAAAATTTCGGAGCACTTTTAATCTTTCGTAAAATAGTATGATTTAGAGATGACATTTTAAATATTT
>JAUEJJ010000046.1:11652767-11676341 GCA_032164275.1 Synergus coniferae
TAATTTGTGTTTTATCTTATTCTGATCTTATCCTTTGGATGTGGAACCATTATAATCGTAGAAATTTCCTATAGTTCTTTGTTATAAGGGTTTCTTTTCTAGTTTAAAAAGTGAATGATATTAAAAAATTAAAAAATTAAAATATTCAATTAGGTAAAAATACATAAATAATATATCTTTTACATATATCTTATAAAAAGGATGTATTAGAAATTTTAATTTTTTTAAATTGAATATATTAGTGAACTTTTAAATACAATGCAAATTGTTATTTTCATTAAAATCTTAGAAAATATCACTATTTTTTTCATTTTCTAAAAAGCAGTTTTTTTTTTGATAAAAATAAAATTCTGTCGTAAAAAACAGAATTTTATTTGGAAGTGATATATAATACCGTTTCCTTTCTCTGCGGTAGGTATACCTACTTCAACTGATTTGATCGGAAGAAAGTCGTATTTCGTGAAAGAGATAGAAGTCCTTCGAATCTTGTCATAATTAAAGGCTGCATCGATCTTCGAAGGCGAGTCATTCAAAATTCGATGACGTGTGGTATTTAGTAAACTATACAATTTATATAACTGCGTGCTCTCCTAGCTCCTGCACATAGTTTTGTTTCGATGAGTTACTCATCTTAATTGAATAATTAAAATATTTAAATACTAATTTTACGCACCGAATTTTAAAACAATTAAAAATACATAATGCAGTTGGTTAAGAATTTTATTTCTGCTGGGAGAAAGTATATTTGATATCAAAAGATTTTCCTTATTATTATTTAGAGGAGAACTTGCTTTTAGAAATTCTTGATAACTTATTCCACATTCGTAGATATGGAGTGCAAAGTGTATAATTATTGTGAATAAGTCATTGCAGAGAATTCATAATTACTCTGTTTCCTTTGCAAGAAGGGACGATAAAACCTGATTGAAAGATCTCTTCGCAATGCTTCGTAATCTAAATAACCTGACATAAACCTGATACTCTATTTGCATTGCTTTCACATGAAAATTCATTTGTCTCTGAAATTGACTTAGACGACAAAGTTAAATTCAGTTTATATGAAAAAATGTATCTTACTATTATATATTTATTTTAATAGAAAATTCCGGAGCGTCAGGAAGTTTAATTTAAAACGAAGAATCCTGACAGAAAACTTTGATTTCCTTTAAAAGGAAGTTCAGAACATCTGAGTTTAATTTGACGCGTTTAGAAACGCTGCAACTTCTTATTTTCCTTATTGGCGAAAATTAAAAATTAAAATTATAAAAACGTATCATATAATCATTTAAACTTGGAACTTTTAAACTTGAAGAATTGAAAATGACGAAATCTAAACATTTTTTAATTATATTAAATGCCTTATATTAAATAATAAACATTATTTTAATAATACTTTTCCTTTTTTACATTCCATTAACTAAACATATTCTCTTTAAAGCCTTTATTTAGAAAAATAAAACTTCACCCACATAGTAATTTAGCAACATTACTACACTTTAAGTAGAAAAAAAAAACAATAACAATGTTTCCTTTTGTTGAAGCTTACATAAGTTTATTTTATTTAGTAACTGAGAAAAATTTTTTAGTTCAAAACTCTACGATATGTAAAATATATATGCATTATGCATATATATTGGTATATATGCTGTTTATGACGTCCTTTTCTAGTAAACGACAAATAATTTTTTTAGTACGTAATTATTGTCTTTAAGTATAATAAGTAATGTTAAGTGATCAGAAAGCTATAAATAAATTAGTGAATAATATTGTAATTATCCACCTTTTGTGCATAATAATCACATTCTCATACGAATCTCATATTAACGATTTCGATTCTTACGAATTATACCATACTTTGTGCCTTATTCAATGATGATTGGCATTCGATTCCAAAAATGTCAGAATTATTGAAATTCTAAACTAATTAATACTTATATTTGGACTAGATCGGTAAAATTATAAAAAAATATGGCAATTTCTACATATATATGTGTAACTTGCAAATTGTAGACGTTGCTTGAAAGACAAAATAATTCAAGCTTATATTTCTCTTGAGGAATAATTAACCATGATTTACGTCTACTAAATTGAAAATTTAAATAATTTGTTGCATTGATAATATGAGATAATATATGTCTTATATGAAATGTCAATTAACTTTTCACTTGTAAGCTGAAAGTTACCGAATCTTATACTCGTGAAAAATTCAGCTCGATCTTCTTTCGAAGCTCGTAACTCCAGAAGATATCATTTTCAATAATAATTGAACAGTATCGTTTCTGACCATAATTTCTTGTAAGAGATTAAAGCTTTCGTTCGTCAATATCCTTAATCCTTACCTTCAGAATTTAACTGTCTAAAAATGGATTAAAATTTTGTTGTTCAAACAAATTTTTTAACATTTGAAAGTCTCATATTTATCAATCCCGTTTATTGCAAATTTTTTTAACTTTCAAATTCACTACAATTATTTCGACTTGATGGTGATTATAGTGTATAACTGTATATACGGCAGAAGTGAGCTAGAGTATAATGGATGACAAATTTATATTCATGCATTACGTATATTATATGAATGAACGAGAGTCTCAAGAATCAAGATATTTATAAACTTGGTCAGGTAAACGAGAGGACTAGTTGTTGGGATTGGAGGTAGTGTTGTGGTATATTGATAGAATACGCAAGGTTCCGTTATGGTAGGGTTACTAGATGGGTCCGACGAAAAACTGGGACACTGAAATATTTTTCATGTAAACCCTAAAAAGAAAAAAAAAGGTCACTAAATGTATGGTTATATGCGAAATGGAGTTCAGTTTTATGACTAATTAATTTATTCATTAATTAGTATACATAATACTCAATCAATCAGTATTATGCTGAGATATGTAACTGCAGTGGAGTCCCATTGCTATTTTAGCTTCAATTGTACAACAACAAAAATGTTGCTGCCAAAAACATTGGTTTAGTTAAAATCGGGACATTTTGCGTGTTTTCAAGAAGTAGTCGGGACATGTCCCGGGAAATCGGGACGTCTGGTGTTATATTAGTCTGAGTATTAGTCCCTTTTTTTAATGTACGTTATACGAAACCGAACTTGCGCTACCGCGTGCACGTTTACTTTTGTTTTAAAATTTGATGCTTTATTTGTAGGTACATTTTCCTCACTTTTTATGTATCAATTTTTTCTTTCACTTTCATTCATAGTTTATTAGATATATAGACGAAGCAAAAAAAAGGATCATAAAAAGATCATAAAAGATTACTTATAGCATCAGTTAGATTTTATTGTAATTATTATGTACTCGCAATGCACTTCCTGAACCATATTTTTTATTTCATACGCCATTAAATTTCATTTTTGTTTTTGGCTGGAGGAGGAGTTGATAAATTTATGTAACTCGTTAGAGATGAAAGATTTATTTAAAGGTTTGAAAAAGCCGTTGTACCGATATACATAGTATACACTCGCCGGAAGCACTCGCATTCTTCTTTTCGCCAGAGGAAACCAGTGATAAATTTATATTAACTGATCATCGTGTGTATAGCATTTCACGCGGGGGTATAGATGGTATTCATTGCTGTGTAAGCCAAATCCGAGTAAAGTAACTTTTAATTAATCTCGGCTGTCTCCACCCACACTCATGCTCACAGTCAGTGTCAAATTGCTACTCATAAGCAACACCAAACTCAAAAAGACATCAATTTTTAATACGAGGTTTATCCTTTTTTATGATCTGAGGCAACGTACTAACATTTTACGCGCTATCATTCATTCCTGTTTCATTCAATATGAGTTCCTCTTTCTTCGACCATCCTTTCATATTCACAACTTAATCTTCTTATGCGATTCAAGACATTATTCGAATGTGACAAGAAAAAGTTTGTATAAAATAAGTAAAAAATGAGGCTGTTGTTTTAAAATTCAATTCCATGAAAGTTAAATTATTCGGGATTCTTTCGGATTGAATGTTCGGATTAATTCTGATTAATTCGGATTGCCCACAGCAGGGCCCTTTCTTTGGTATAGGGCTGTGGAAAGGCAATTCGAACTAGACCTCTACTATAACATCTAGTATATTAGGGCCCACATTGACAAAAGCGTTACGATCTAGCTGGGGGCCCGACTAGAAAAAGGTAAAACTATAAGTGAGGGCCCTACTAGGCCCCTTTCGAAATTTCTACACGGACGCGCGTCACCTCATTTAATATTGTGTGTTAAATGTTCATATCTCCTGCAGTTTACTATAGCAAACAGGAATAGGTATAGCTAATAGCATCTTCCTCGCGTTAAAGTTTTTATTTCTGGTATACTATTTTTCAACATCAAATCATTCAATTTTTAATACTAATTTCTGAATTTAAATTCTTCTAATATGAAACTGTCTCAATAGAATGTTTCCAATTTGGAAGCACATCAAAATCTATCCAAATTGATCACTTCAAATATCAAACGAAGATTAACATCGAAATTAAAATTTAGAACGTTACGAAATTGAAGGTTCTAATTATATTCTTATCATTTCTCTTCTTTCTATAATGTCCTTTATAATAATAAGGATAGCCAGGTCTATAAAAACTTGGAAAGTGGCTTTCGGCAATGATAATAAGAGACTCATTATGCCCGAAATCAACTTCTTCACAGCCTGCGATCTCTCTTCATCACCTTTTCCTTTCTCTTTTTCTCAACTCGTTTCTCCAGCTTCTCTTCGTCTGTTCCATTCTAAATAGAAAGTTATAGAGTTCAACCTTTTTTTGGACTTGACAAACATTAAAATAAGAAGCTCTACCTTTTCCATCGTGTATATACTCATTGACATGCAAAAGTGATGTCGTAAATTAGCCTTCTTCGGCGATGACATTTTTCTTTTGATACGTGCCGAGATAAGATTCTTTTGCCAATTTTAAATTTGTTTCAATAGCATATGATATCACAGCCGAGATACTCGAAAACGTCTTCCTCACGAATAAAAAATGCAAATGTACACCTGTGTTTTGCAAATCAGATACACTGGTTAGAATCGATTTTTTTAATAGGAAAATTCCATTTTTCTTTACAAATAATCATTATGAAATGATTTGGCAACTGAACTTTAGACAAATTTGAAGATATGTCCTCTTCAATTTGCTCAAATTTAGTCTTTCCAAATAATTCACGTGATTTTTATAATATATTGTTCCTCTTAGATGCATTTTTGTTTCACTAAGAAGAGCCCAGTGACTTCCTCATTTCCATTTCTTGGCCAACATGCTCCAGTTAATTCAGTATACGTAATACCGAGACGATGGCCACCGGGCAGAAATTCCACTTTTTCGCTTATTCTAGAAACACCTGCTTATTCTCTTCCCTGCAGATAATTATAAGCATTCACTTCCCCCATAATTTCTTACGTAATAGTCATTTCAGTTTTTTTTAATTCACTCAGCACTCTATTACATTCTCATCAGAGTAGGTATTAGATCTTTTTAAAACACTACCCCTCCTCCCTCACCGTTTTTGATAGATCTCCAGCATGTTTTGAGACTCCCCGTTTTTCTAATACATTCCCTGATGAGAATCTAAAAAATTCTCGTAATTTAAATTACAAATTACGACTAATTATAATTTTAACTTTGGAAATAACTCTATTATATATTATAATACATATAATCTTTTACTCTTCCTATAAATGAATATATCTATTAATATATAGGATTATTGTATAAAAATTTGCTCAGTTAATTTTCCTGTAGTAGAATTTCGTTCTCGATGATGCTATTACTTATTATGAACTTATTAGGATGCAAAATCTTTTGAAGGAGAAACAAAAAGAAAGAAAATGTCGAAACCTACCAATGTAATAATAACTCGTGCTCGGTCCGGTAATGTACATAAATCTTGTACGCGACACGTGGAACGAGACTCAATTTATCACACTTGGATCGGAACGAAAACTTTGTACGTACTTGCTCATAGATACCACTTAAAAATTGCTTTAAGCGTATGAATTGGCATAACTGCCAGGTATTTTCAAGCAAACCTCCTGACAGAATTTTGATTTCATTACTTGAAAATTTAGGTGTTTTTGAATCGTCAATATTCACTATTTTTTGGCTTAATTTAAAAACTAAATGACTTTAAAATTATTATTTTTCAAAGATTAAATTATATATACATTACAATTTTTGAGATTGTAATTTACATATATAACGTATGGTGGAAGAGTAGAAGACAGAGTGTTACTTGTGTGTATTATATAATGATTATATTCATAGTAAGCTAAATCTAACAAACTTGTCCATTCAATCTAAAACATCATGAGAAATCCAGTAGACATGAGTTGTTAATTGTTTGCACTCTCAATCAATCACTTCAGTGATTTATATTCAACTTATATATATAAGTAGATACAAGCAAGTTGTAGGAAGGCGTTAAACGATTACTAAAATATAGCACTGTTCAAATACAAGGTACCATTAATATGGATCTCCTTTATAAGACACAACCAGAATAATATAAATAGATGAAGTAATAAAACAATTCCACCATATTTCGTGATCCTAGCTCAAATGGTTTTTGAGTTATTACGAAAAAAATAATGGCATACGCCCACATACACTCATACATGGACATTTTTTAAAAAGCTCATTTTCGGAGAGAATAGACGAGAATAATGACTTACTTTGATTATTTGGCATCTAGCGATCAAACTACTCACAAAATTACATAAATTTCACCAGAAGAAGATAATTTTACAAGGGACACGCCCGCAGGATTCCGGGCGAGTTTTATTATAATAGGTAAAACCTCGCGGCGATTTACGATAATTACATCTGATAGTATAATATATATAATTGGGATAGCTAGAGTGACAAAAATAAAAACTGCGAAGTACTCGTTATTTATATTCACAATTATGCTGACTGACCTAAATTTTCCATTATTGCCACGAACTTTTTTACGACAGTATAATATTTAATAACCACTTTACGAGCTTATATTTAATTTCGTGATAATAATGAAGCCAACAAATTACTAACTTACTTGCACAAGAATTGAAAATATTTCAATTACATATATATTTCAATCGAATTTTCATTTAATTATTTGTTTCTTTTAAATAATTATTATTATAGAGGAAGCAAGGGGTGGTATTTATTTAAGTATTATTCTCTATAATGAGGAAGCTCAGTGTTCATGAAATGATTAGATACATTTGAAACACATCATATAGAATTAGCACATCCAAACTTCTTGGCAGAGCGGTCTTTTTTTGTATAAAGATATTTTACTTAGGATAATGAGTAGAATGGTTGGCCATATTCCTCAATGATATTGGCCATTTGCTTTAAATACAATACGTAATTAAGAAATATTCATAAAAATAAAACTATTAATAAACAATGCAAGATTGTTCTCACTCAGTACACTCTACGCTTTTTATTATAAGTTTTTAATTTTTATTATATTTTAATATATGATCATTATAAAGGGGCTAATCATTGTCAAATGTGTCCATTTACTGTACCCATTACTCTATATTATAAAGATATACTTTTACGAGATTTTTATTAAACAATGTGTGTAGAGTTTAAAAGGATATATGCATTGCGAATTTTGATGAGAATAAGGACGGGCTTGTTTTACTGAAGGAGCAAAAAATAAAACAATGGAT
This sequence comes from Synergus coniferae, assembly GCA_032164275.1. Classification (NCBI taxonomy): domain Eukaryota; kingdom Metazoa; phylum Arthropoda; class Insecta; order Hymenoptera; family Cynipidae; genus Synergus; species Synergus coniferae. The sequence continues at coordinate 11,660,420 of JAUEJJ010000046.1, forward strand.
TCAACGATCTAAGAGCGATACGTTTATTTTTCATTATAAGAAGTTTTTCAACCGTAAGAACTTCTGATGCTAAAAATCTGGAAGTTAGTTTAGAATATGTTTCTTTTTTTTAAACGATTTAATTAAATTCTTTTACATTGAAATTTGTTGATATATTTCTCTATTAAAAGTGTTTAAGTTGAAAACATAAAACTGCAGATATTTTTCTCCAAAAATAAAGCTTCATAAGAGAGTTAAAAGGAGAAGTGAATAAGTTGCGATTACGATTCACGCCACACAAACAAAAATGCTCGCGTTGTTTTGATTAAGATTCCTTTACAGTTAGTAAGTAGAATAAAAGTACATAGAAAGTTTACAACTCTCACGTGTGTGGGTGGTATCTCAAACGAGACACCTCAAAGACAGCCGCGAAAAGCACCTGTCTCTCTCTACTGTATCTTGAAGTCGCCTCAAGTGACGCCCACAACATAAATTTTTTGCGTACTCTCCTTTCGTTAATAGAACTCACGTATTTCGTGCTTAAACATAAAAAGGGGCGTCTGCATCCTACAATAAAATTATCCACAACCAAGACAATATTTTTCAGCTATAACACTTCACCTTCACTAAAATGCAGTGCTCTTGCAAATAATTGTCCAAATATATTAAAGAATATATTTATAATATCACATAAAGAGTATATTATAATTTAAAATAAAACCGAAATTTCAATTCGAATTGAGATTGAGCTCAATATTTTATTGCAGCTCAAATTTTTTTTTTCGAAGAAGCAACTTAAGATATTTTTAAAAGTACAAACAAAGCTACAATAATTGAAGCGTGGGCTTATATGTTCACAGCTTGAACAAAGTTTTCAGTAAATCTTTAATTCCAAAGTTTTTATGGCAGATGTTTAAATTCTGAACTATAATAGATAGTGTAAAATAATAAACACTTCTATCGAATTAAAAAATACTTTTAAAAAGGCAATTTAAACTCAACTTTTTACTTGAAGTATGAAATGTCAAGAATATAACTTTTCTCACATATATGAGTCAAGTGCATTCACTTTAATTGTGATTGGATCTGAGGAAATATTCGAGTAAGAAACGATTTCACACATATAGATTTGTCACCAGACGAATAACCGACCAAAGAAAGTCTTGAGGTTCCATTATGTAAATGGAATTCATGGCAAGTTTCTTAGTATTTCGATTATGAAACTCTCATACGACTATCATATAGCAAAGATATAAGCCATGCCTTCTGTAATCGCAGAATGGATCGGATCGTCACTTAAAATGTCAGTAACGCTAATTCAAGGTATATAAAAATGCAAGGAGAAGAGCAGAATCTGCTTCGACTTTCGATTGTTATCAAGAATTTTCTATAGATAATTAATTGATTTTAACTTTGTTTTTATTATATTACGATTTATTGTCTCACCAAAAACCCATCGATGATTCTTATCTAAAGGCCCTTCTCGACCCTTTCAAATTTATATCTTATACAATTGAGCGTTCGAGATTAAAACTTGTATATGTATTATGTAAATTTGTGTACATATGTGCAGTTATCTTCGACAATATTTATTTGTTAGCACTAAAGGACGATGCTTTACCAGTGCTGCGCCGCAGAGCTGCGCCAGAGCCCAGAGCTGCGCCAATGTTACGACAGTGCTATAGCTATACTTGTATAGTATGCCAACGCTTGGCGCTGCTTGGCGCTATACTGAAAGTCACTATATAGTCAGTGCTGGCAGCTGGCGCAGTGGTGATTTCCTCAGATCCAATCACAATTAAAGTGAATGCACTCGATTGACTCGACTCATATATGAGAAAAGTTATATTCTTGACATTTCATACTACAAGTAAAGTTGAGTTTAAATTGCCTTTTTTAAAGTATTTTTTAAGGACAAGTCCAGTGCTCTCAGATCCAGCCAGAAATTTACCCCCTTTACACCTACTATTTAATATCGAAAAAAACTAAAAAAGTAATTTATTAAATTATTAAATATAATGTGGGAAAATTTTCTTATACATATAATTCAAGAAAATACTTTAAAAGAGTAATAGTTTCAACATTTTGCAAAATTATATTTGACAAATTACTTTTTTTACGAAAAAATAGTGGATATGGAGGGGGTCAATTTCTAGCCCAATTTGAAAGCACTGGTTAAGTCTGTCGCAGCACTGACCTTCAGCGCTTCAACACTGGAACAGTGGCAACAGTGCTCGCTAATCGCTTACAACTGGTGCGGTATTCATGCACCGGTTGTAAAAACTGGCAAAGCTCCGACTTCCACTCCACCTAAGAAATAATGTGGTTTATCAAGTTTGCTGATTTACCTGCAGACTTTCATAATTTATTCTTAACCTGACAAAGATTCTCGAAAGTTCATTCATTAGTCCAAAGGAGTTATTATATATATGCTGAGGATATCATAATTCAGGTCAAAATTCATACCATGCGTGGTCGTTAATATTTACACTTAGCATTTAATATTATATTTGCTCCTAGCATGAACTTTACATTTTTTAAAGTGGTCATCATGCCAATTGCCAAGTAGAAAACGCTTTCGATTTTTATTGATGATCTGATTCCTTATGGAACTTTCGATTCGTGCGATGATTCGGATTTCGCTCGCAAGAAGAAAAGTTAATCAATAATCGATAAGCATTGTCATTGTTGTCATTAATTTCCTTTTTGCAAAGTAATTTTGGGCCTTCTTCTAACTTTTTTCAGATGACTCACTCTTGTTTTTATTAATACTCCGTATCCTACAATTCTTTTCACTTTCTGCTTAAAAGAAATGATTGTGAAAAATCGAAACGGTATATGAATATATTCAAGTCGTATAAATATACCAAACGAGTATAAAAATGTATGTACCAGCAGGTATTCCCTCCATGCAGAAATTTACAACTGGTACTGTTCTGCCCCAATTTTACTGCTTACAGTGCTAGAGCATTATGTAGTACTAAAAGGTAACAGTACTATAATCCATAGTACCTCTTCTAGTATACTAAATCAGTATCGCTTCTACAATACAGTAAGTATTAATACAGTAGTACTGTCTGCTGCTGTACTGGCGTGGTACACTGTGTCAGTTGTATGCCAACTTCCAACCGAGTTATCTTTTATACGGGAGGCACATGAATATATATGTCAAGTAGGAGTCCTGGGCTCAAGAGTATACAGGTTGTAGATTATGTAAGAACCGCTTTTACAACTTCTTGCACACCAGAAATCGAGTGAACGGTTGGCAAACCAGGCAAAGCAGACAAAGTTAAGTGGCAAATGAGAAAATGAAATGCGTGAATGTCAGACTCATACCATGCAGGAGAAAAGGACAATTTCCAGAAATGCGCATTCGTAGACCCACCAATTAATAAACATGCAGTTTATACATATATCTAACTACATCGGTGCACGCAAACTGCTATTTTATGTAATTGCAATTAAATGTGGTAATTGTAAATAAACCACATGATTATAAAATCGATGTACATTATTTTACAAGGATATTAATATTATGATTCCTTGTTTCAACATACATATATTTTAATTTATGGTAAGATTTCAACTCTACTTGAAGTTATTGTTGGAAGCAAAAAATGTTGTCCCAAAACTAAAGAATATCGAAGTAAAAAAACCGTAAAACGTAAAATTAAAATGCAAAATGACGCTCCTATGATCTAATATATATATCTTATAGCTCAAGATATATATATGTTTAAGAATTAAACTATCCCGTGTTCATAGAATGCAAAGTATAATATATATAATTATTGTTATTAGCATATTACTACGCTATTAAAATCATCGATCACTCTCACTATAGTACTCTAAATCCACTTGGACTAATTATATCCTTCTTCTTTTTGTTTTTCGTTTAGCCGTTTTTCTAAGAGACTTATTTTGTAGTCAATTATTGACCATAATTATATAGTTACGAGAGAGAAATTAACGAGTCTGCATCCATATATATATATATATATATATCTATTTAAACGGTTGGTGGAAGCCTTTCACACTTTTACCAAACCTTTTCGAACTTTCAAAGACTGAAACCAAACTTTATTGAAGATTTCGTGAACTTGGAAAATATATATGAGTTCTCGTTCATTATAGTTGCGACATTCATGTTTAGAAATAAGAAATTAATGTTTTTTCACTCATATAGTGTCTTAAGATTTAGAAAGTATTAGGCAAAATTAACTCGGAATTCCTTCTTAGAAAAAGTTAATTGAATGACACCCTGTCCAAGAAGACCCCGAGGCAAAAAACAGAAGGAATCTGAATGAAAAGAAAGAGGATTAAAAGTAGAAAATATATGAAAGGATCGAAAGTAATTCATAAAAGATAGGAATTTTTACTTTACACAGAACGGTAAGAATTTTATATTTCAGTTCCAGTCAGTCTTTTGCGAAACTCGAGTTTCTGTTCCTTTTGATACCGAAGCCAGCATTTAATAATAATTACATGCCACCTTTAGAACAATACACCTTGATTACGTTCACTTTTATTTCTCCCACCATAAATCATTGTATTATAGTTTTCAAATACATATACATATTATGTACATAATACATACATATACCAGAATATACCACATATATTTTTTTTTTGCTTAATTCCTCATAGAGGAAGCTTTGTATTAGTCGTTATATTTTCCAATATTCTAAAAATGTTATAATTAAACTTTCCTCAATTACTAAATGTCTAATACAACGTTCTAATCAATTGTCCGGATGTGTGTGTATGTCCCTTTTTTTTGTCGCCACTATAACTTAAAAACAGTTGTAGATAAATTGATGAAATTTTCAGGGCATATTTGCACAACCAATATCTCAAAACCAATATTTCCTATCCTTGGGCACGTTTGAAATTAACAATTTGTAAACCTTCCTTTCTTGATCTTCTGAAATCTAAAACCGTATACAATTTTAACGTTGAAGACTCCAGCAAAGATAATTTGACGCCAGTACCTCCAATTGGGGCGTCACCGTTCCTCGCTTACAATCCTACATTATGCAACTGGTCTCCCCTAGATACTTATGGTCCAGGAAAGACATACCTTTCCTGCGTGTATATTCTCTCACGCTAACATTTTATTTCTTACTCCTTTTTTAGAGTATTATATGTTAGGTCTGGATCTCACATTGAGAGTTTATTTTTCCTTCCCGATTATTCCCGATTTTTGCAAGCAATGTCGTGATCGACAACCTTTCGAAATGTGGAGCATGACTAATAAGAGTTCCACAGCGCGAGCGGCAGCTAACATTCAAAGACAAACAGCAGGCAGGTATTGGGACGGCCATGTACTCGTACTATTCTTAAGGTAGCCAGGTATTGGGACATTTACCTTAATATATATTTTGACAAATGTATTCGCTTCTTGTGGAAATGAATATTTACAGAGACTTTTTCAACTTCGAATACAGTCTTCTTTTCTAATTGAGAGAATTTTAAACTACTACATATTAGAATTCGATGATAAATGAATTTTATAACACGAGTCTTATATCGAAATAAATTCTCTTGATTAAAAATTTGAAGTTGATGATATCGTTATAGATAAAGGATTAATTCTTTTACATGCCAATAGAAATTTTTGTTGACGATTTCATACATAGGCGCGGAAGTAGGAGCTGGTTGTAAAAATGTGTCAATTACAGTTTTTCTTCAAACTTTCAGAATTCTTTGTAATACTTCTATTTAAGTTATTTATTATCGAGATCATTCTTATTTTCTTTTATAATGTGAATAATATAAAGTTTCCAAGAATACATATGCTTTTGGGGTTACTCGATCAGACTCTTATAAAAAAAAAAAACACTGAACTTAGCTCGTTTTGTAAAAATATGCAATTTTTGTGCTTTTTGCGATCTTTGTTTAGTTATTTTTTATAGAGTATGTGCGAAAACACTCGAGTTTGGAGTTTCGCAAACTTATAGTAATGACTATAACCACCGCAACACACTGTGCGGACTGCGGACAACGCAATGTACCGATTTGCCGAAGTTAGTTGACTTTTCCGCGAGCTTTTCCGGGAGTATAAATGAAGTCAAACTGCTGATAGTGAAAGTGCCTTGTGTGTATAGTGTGTAATGTGTACATCCACGCAGTATGTGTTGTATGTATGCAGTAATCACAATCGTGCAATCCGCCTGACTTCATACGCGTATATATACACTTTACTAATATTACTTTATTCTTATAGTTTGCTCGCATCGGTTCAAATCTAGATTGGTTTAAATTACAGCAAGATTTGCTCTGATAGGAAAATGCTGTTGTTTTCCTATCCAATTACATGCATTCGATTCTGATTGATTAATTAATTAATTGATGAATAATTATTGAAATCTCTTTTATAAACGTTCTATTTATATTATTTATAATTGTGCATTATTTACATTTATTTTTTTTAACTGTAATTATTTATTGCCATTAATGATAATTTCAAGTGACTGTGTCTTACTATTTAATAACAATTTCTCATTTTTGTTTTAGGTAAGTCAAAACCGCGCGCTATAGAAATACCAAAATGGAATGTAGACTTCAATTCCATGTTCAAATTCAGGTGGAAGGTTTTATGTCAGAATTTCATTATTTTACTTTCTATAATCTATGACATGAAAAAAAAAATAGTAATAAAAAATTAGGATAATGGCAATATTTAAATTTCGACAAAAAATAAGTATTAATTTTATTTAAAAAACGTATTCCCATGTAAATAAACTATTGAAAAAGCATTCAATAAAGCCTAGATTAAGTTATTAAACTTATTATAATTCGTTTAGGAATAATAAAAAAAGATTAGAAAGAATAAGCGAAGAAGAAAGGAGGAAGGAATGTCTCTCGTGCATTGAAGCGTTTAGTGAATAGAATGTAAAAGTTGTGTCTATTAGGAAGAATGCTTTACTAATAAGTTAATAAGTTCGTTGACCCTTGTTGAAAAATTATTATGATTTTGATTAAATTCCTGCAAGCAAGTGCAGCGAGAAAATAAGAATTATAACTTTTATAGATAAGTATATTCTTCTAGGAAGTGCAAGTATATATTAGCCAGCAGTAACGCGATGAAAGTTATCAACTTTACGCATCTCCTGTATTTGTAATGTTAATCATTACAAAATATGTTATTGCGATAAACAACGTACTCTCTTGTTCGCTAAAACCTCAGTGAAAATGTTATTATATAATAAATATGAAAACAACAATTTTGATTGCAATCATGCAACCTTTCAAAGAACAAATTTTTGCGCTAATCCAGGATGGTGTCAAGTTAAAATGTAATAAATCCTTGACACGTGGTAAAAAATCGAGTAATTCTCGCATGTGTAAAAAAATAAAGAAATTCTTGCACACGCGCCCTGGAGTTCTCTCTGTTTCTTTTAAAATCTACTTGGCATAGGGGAGTGAATGTAACCGACATTCATAGAATGTTGAATGTAAATTCTATGGAGGGACAAGAAAAGTTATTCTTTCGTCTAATTAATTTATCATCACAGCCAACCACGACAATTTTAACAAGTTATTATTACTTTGAAACTGTATAATATATTGTATAATACTGTTGTAAAAAAATCTCCACAATTATCCTCTGACATTATCGTTTTGATTTTAAATGGTATATTAATTTGATACGAAAATGCATATCAAATTTTTTCAAATTAAAAACGAACTTGAAGTTTGTGTAATCAGTTTTTAAAAATATTTTTTGATAATGGTTGTGCGATCCTTAAAATTAAAAGTATATAGAAAATTTGAACATAGACGGATATATACATACAAAATTAAATGCTTTTAAATTCTAGAGACTGCTTAACAAAATTAGCTTAATTTGTACAATTATTGTGAATAATATTATAAGAATCTCTATTTATACATACTTATATTCCGCGGGTCGGTAAGAATCGTTTTAAATGAAGTACCGCTCCTACGATGCTCTCTTATAGGGGAAATAAGTATTGAAGGTCAATGTACTTCCTGCACGTTGAGTCGGTGTCACCTAGTTGCAACTAACAATAAGCGGTTTATATTCCTACTCTCGAATCTGCGTATCTCTTACACCTTGAACTGCCCCCCCCCCCACACACAAACGTATACATAATTATAAGTACTTTTTGCAAATTTTTTTTGCTCAATACTAGATATTGAAAAGTGGAAAAGAGAATTAAAGAAGTAATTTTCGATATCCGCCATTAGAATCAATTTATTGTTATATTTTTCATCTATTTTACTCAACCTTGAAATTACAACGAATACTGATCCCTTTCGCATTTACGGAAAGCAAAGCCATATGTCTCGTTTATGCCTTCTAACGTAACGTCATACGTTAACTTGGGTCAAAAGAATGATCTCTGATGTAAAGATAATGATCATACATACTGCAGCAGTGTCATTCAGAACTTCATTCTGAATAATAAACCACTTCATGAAAAACCACGGAAATCTAAAAGTCGCAATGTAATATGTAACCTTAGAATACATAAATATATGTAACTTCACAAGAGTGAATGTTGAGATGGATAAAGTATACGAAGTATGTAATAGGGAATTATCGTAATTCATAGTACCGATGCGGGTCAGTACATGAGAACTACATTCACATACATATATAATCTGTGTAATAGAAGGAGACTTTTGAATTGCTTATACAATTAGTTATCATTTGACTCGATAAACGAACTCGTGGAATAACCAGTTTTCCTATTCTTTTGCTACAAATTTACTCACTTTGAATGAAAAAATTGAATTACATATTGTGCAAATTTATATCTTTTTTAGGAAAAACAGACATAAAAAAAAACAATAGAGTCCTTTTATATAACTGCATAACCTATATAAACGTAGATAAACAGACGTTCAAAGTAGTTCAAAGTACCTACTTATACTTTATTTGTCACATTATGGATTAGGATACAATCTCTTGGTAATTTATGATATCCTCGAATCATTAACTTACATAACTATCTTGACTAGTGTCAAGATAGTTCAAAATATACATATGCGCCACTTTGTAGATAGGATCTACAGATTTTTCATTAAGCTGAATTTGGTCGTGTTGTAAATAGAATAACGTAAGAAGTAAGTTAATTTATCATATATGTCGTGAGTCACAATCATGACAAATCTACTCTTGAAGGTCAGCTTACGGCCAAAACATTAGAAGTGAACTAAATTTGTGGGCGTCCATATGAAAAGGGCCCTTAATATTGTCAGTTTTAGTTTAGGAAATATTCACGTTTTTCTAATTTAGGATCGAAATTGAACATTTCCCGATGGTAATTTTTTACATTATGTAATATGATACCTATAATTAATATATAGTATACAACATATAAAAAATAATGTTATATTCCGGACTAAATGTATTAACCCAGGAAGTGAAAAACACTATTATACTATGGTTTTTGACTAATAGGTCCTTTGAACCTAACTAATTAGAAAAAGAGCACTAATTTCTATTACTATTACATAAAGCTTTACCTGCTCAATGGGACTTATCGATTGTGCAATGAGTAATATCGTAAGCGACACAGTTATAGCTAGCCTCGATTTTATTTCTTTGAGTCTTCAGCCCAGCTTGACACGCAACATGGGTATAGGTGGTACTCTATCAATCTTAGCAGCATTGTTCATTGTTGGAACTTCTTGCACCTGTTCCACCAAAGCTGATTTCGAGAGACTTCTGAGTCAAGGAATTCTTACGCAGTTCTGCTACCACGGTTAATATATACCCACGAACAACGTTTTTTTCGGCACCATTCCGTAAAATTATACTCATTGCTCGTCATAGAGGGTATATGTTCGGGCACGCACTGTGACGCCCTTTTTAATATTACTTCCCAATTAACATGTTTTCTTTAGGGGACATTTTGAGATGAAGTCGGAATGTGACCAAAATCTCTCACTTTGCGGCGTTATAATATTGTAGAATAATTTCAAACTTGATTGGTCCCAAAAATGAAGATATTCCATTAGCATCTCTTTCGACTTGAACCAGTAATTTGGGGTTGACAGTTTCAATATACAAATTTTAATTGGAGGCCATTCAAAATTAATCGCCTGCTGCGACTGAAAAGTCATAAGAAATAACTGTCGAATCTCCAAAGTTTAAATCAAGAACACTAGGAATGGGAATTAATTCTGTCTCAAAATTTAGAAATGTAAAATAAAGTAATTGTATCCACGAAAAGGTTATCGGCCCCGAATTCAAAACCTGCATTAAATCTCTACACGTTGCAAATCGTCGAGCTTGATTAAGCAACGATCGTGGTAAAAGGTCGTCAATCGAATCTGCAGTGAACAGCGCTGCTTTTGATTATTCTTTCACCTATAATAATCTGCACAATCTGTTGATTTTTTAGCCCGTATTTGTTAACGATTAACCCGATTATAATATTTCTTCTCGTTAAAATTATTATATCCACCATCACAATTAACATCAATTAAATCTCGTAACTTAATTCGATCCCCCAAAGGGTATAATTTTTGGTTATAGTAATCTCAAATGAGGTGAATTTGTCATAGGAAAAAATAACGATATACTTAGAGACTGAAAAGACTGAAAAGGAGCCGCAAAAATCTTGGATGGCCTCGCGAAAAGTTGTTTAATGTGACTTCTTCATTTGAGGCAAAACAACATCTCCTTAATATTTGCTGCAATTATATTAGCAGCATCTTGCTTATATAGTGTAATATACATGCATATACAGATTTGTAGTTTATATATGTATATGAATAATAATTACTGACTTTTAGTATATAAAAAGGTGTGTCAGGTTTTAATTCTCGTATTATACAATGTTGCTTTCACTGTCACTTTAATTACTTTTAACAATCTCGCGCCAAATATATGTGATTAACGTCTGCTAGCTGACGATGTAAGTACTTTTACGTTCAGATCTTGAAATTCGCTACTGTCCTCCATCGAAGTCAACTCGCAACTTATTTTCTTTACCGTCTCGAAACAGTTCACTTCAAGAATTGAATCCTGCTTGAAACTTTTCATCGATACGAATCAAATATCTATTTTTCCACCCAACATCCTTTCAGTAGGAAACCCGGCTAGGTGGACCGATTTCCGACATCGATTCTACTTTCGCTGATACGAGGAAATTTTCTCGGACGACCATTTATGGAATATAAGTACGAGAGACTGGGCGTGTGGTCCTGAGCAAAAAAGGAGTTATTGTAGAGAGTTATACAATCCGCTGGAAACCGTGATCTATCGACACGAGGGAGTCATGGAATTTTTAAATAGTCGGTTAAAAAATCTTTTCCTTCAAGGAAAGATATATATGTACATATGGACGGTTATATATATATTATATATATATATATATATATATATATCGAATAAAGAGCGTCAAACACAAACAAATACGCGCGCGCATATGCCCGGAAAATTTTTGAGGACATCATATTATATATATTCCCCTTGAAATATGTCCAAAAGAACCTTTTTTGATTTTGTTATATATAAAGCTTCCTCTATGAGGAAGCAAAAATATTTTAAAGTAATATTAATATTATTAATATTATCAAATAATATTAATATTATTATTTGTAGAGCAAAATGACTCAGGTCACGTTGCTTTCCACAAAAAATATTATGAATCTTTGCGAGCGAACGTAAAACAAAAATTAAAATAGTGGAGCAAGTCCAAGTGTAAAACGCACCCTCAGGAAATATCATCAATTTGTTCTTAATATTTCCATTTCGAGAGCGCATTTACCAAGAAATCAATTATGATAATGTGCAGATTGTCGAATTGGACATATGAAATTTAAAAGATGATTATTAGATGTATTTTTAAATTGTTGCTAATTTAATCTATGTATAACATATGTATTATTATATTTCTTTTCTGTGTGCCGGTTTTTGGCCCGACCCATCTGGTCACCCTATTCAGGTGTGAAACACAATATTGACATTCATGGATATTTATTAGTCTAATATAAAATGGATATGTAATTTAACTACAACAGATCCTCGAAAGACTCAATAGTCGAGGAATAAATGATTATTAGATAAAGTAAATGCTATTCTGTACCCCACCCTGTGAATAGAGGCGATAAATTGTAGTGTGTCACACATTGCGAAATCCAATTGGAGTTTAATGGACGGCGTGTGGCCTCAAGGATTTTCTCCTCTGCATTATCGCGTATCAAAGCGAAGAGAGAAGTGTCACGACCGACAAAAATCAAACAAAAATTAACGAACCGTTTGCTTCGCTCGCTCAACTTTCTACAATGTGCATTCATTCACATAGGTTGCTCTATAAGATGACAGCAGGAAATACGTGAAAGGTCGGCCCTTTCTTTAAGGATATCGAACTTTGCTTATTTCTTGAATTTTTTTGTATTCTTTCATTCAAATGAGATCAAATGAAAACCTAATATACCTAGCTGCGTTTTATCTTATTAGACAGTTATATATTTGTGCTCGAGAAGAAAATAAAAACAATGTTGCGATATTAGAAGCCGGGGCTATAACAATAATAAGGTATGAAGATGAGATACGAAATTTGAGTTTAAAAAGTGTGGAACTGAGAATTGAAGAGAAGAAAAAACTATCAAGATGGAGTATGATATGACAAAATTGTATAATCATATACATTTTCTATAAGCAGAGGGGAAAGTCATGCATATAATAGGTTGAAGATTCTGTCTGTATAATATTTATCTGATATGGCAATAAAAGCAGTGTCTCTTTCTAATTGTTCTTAAAAGACAGATGTATGTATATATAGAGAAACAGGTTCATAAAAAAATATATATGTATATATATAGGAAGCAATAATTTCACTTATCTCTTCTTCCTCCTTACAAGAACATGTCCAGCGAGATTTCGCTGATTCTCAGCTATAAGTATCCGATTCAATTAGTGTATAATAATTGTATATACGCTGATGAATCTGAGGAATTTCGCTGGTAGAGGGTGTGATATTTACAGACTCATCAGCGCAAATACGCTGATTGAATCAGTGGTATAATATACTTATATATATAGCTGAATCAGCGAAATTCCGATGATTCAGATTTAGAGAGTTCAGTGAATAATGCGTACATAGAAGCAGAATCTGGTGTACGATGGTTTGTGCTAGAAGTTTCAGGGCTTGGTAATACAAAGGTTCTACAAACAATCAAAAAGAAAGACGATCGGATATATTATAATAGTCAAGAACGGTCACGATTTTCAGAGTCGTCATCTCTCACTTGTTACAACGTTTCTGGTCGTGCACATCGTGTTGAATATTGTTTTTACGTAATATTCGACTGCACAGAAGACATTGCTGTCGTTAATCAGATTGGAAAACAATTTTGTGAAATAAAATGCTGGTTCAACGAGAAAGTCGTGTCTAGGGTGCTAATGTGGGTGATCAACAAAGATGGATAAACGTTTCCCATGACATCTAAATTTTTGTGTCGAATAAATAATTAAAGGTTACAATAAGATGATCTATTAAACGTTTCTTCAACTTTCGCCACTAATGTACTTACTATAATGACTTTCGATTGTAAATGTTCTAATGTTTTAATGAACTTAAAATTTAATGGTTTTCAAATCTTTTATAAATGACTGGCGACTTTTGTTACTTGTAAAAACAAATACCTAGTGAACAAAAAAAAGGAAAAAATGTAAAATGAAAAATGTAAATGAAAAAAAAAATAAGAAACACTTTCTTTCTGCTGAATTTCTCAAATGTCATATGCAAACTTTTAGATGAAGATGCAAATTAAAGTTACGTATACATATATAATATATGGAATCTTCGTGAGGTAAAATTGCACAGAGTTTATATCGTGTATAATATAAATTATATTATAAAGAAACATAAGAAAATCAGTTTAGCATTAACTGTATAACTGGAATTAAAATGTAAATTTAATAGGTGTTCTGCTGACACTGTTAAATATAAAATCATCGTTGCCGAGCAGGCGAAAGATCTATCTATCTAAATACCTATATATTGTAGGATATCTGTCTGAATTGCGAAATTCTGGTACAACGCTCTCATATATGTTGAGTTTTAGTGTATAATATCTTTCTTCTTATTATATGCAGTAACTGCACGCACGTTAGATGCACATTTATTATACATATTTAAGATTGTAGGCGTGAATCGTGACGGTATTATGCGGTAACAGCGTTTTGTAATGCGTGTGTGTGTGTGTGTGTGTGTGTTGTATGTGTGTGTATGCAACTTGCAACTCCGATCCCGACTGACCTTTGAAGGACCAGGCATTTATGCACACGCCATAGAGCGCAAAACAAACTGATTCTTTCCTTTTTTTACTGATATATGGTTATTATCGCTAAATAGATAGGTAAATATACTCGTACTATACATTTGATTAAATCATAATTTTATTTTTAGAACACAAATACCATATCTGGATGAACTTTTAATTTAGGAAATTATATTTCTTTTAATTTCAACGCATTAAGAAAAATCTGAAAGCATATCTGCAATTCTTTTAACTCAATAAACTATAAATTGAACCTATATAGGAATTACCAGAAGGATATTCTTATTACATATAAGGACATTCTAAAAAAGTAAACAGTGCCTATACTAGCTATAATTGCGACGAGATGTTTATACGAACTGACTTCTCTTAACCTTATATAACGCAATGTTACTGATCCCTGATTTTGTAATTTTTTTGGCGGAGTGTCAAGAACTCGGGAATTATTCATTGCCAAGGTCCTAATATACATCCCTATATATCGGCTCGATTTATTCGATAATTTATCATATTCCTTCACGTATATGTTTTTCTATCTAATTAAATATTTATTACTTTACACAACTATATACTCAATATCAGTCCTTTTTATTTGCTTGTATAATAATTGCTCAGATGTAGGTACATCCGACGTACAAACGAGAGATTTGCTAATTCTTTATCTCCATGCAACTTTTTCACTTTCTTTCCTGTGGTCTTAATACTTTATGACTCATCACACTAATTAATCGACGCTTCTGCTGTCTTTTATTTTATTATGTAAAAAAAACAATAGAGCCCTTTTAAAAATTGCATAAAATAACTGCATAATATATAAACGTAGATAAACAGGTGTTCAAAGTAGCATTTTTACGTACTTGTAAAAAAAATAGTATGAGCAATGAACGCGGGGTCACAGATTGCATAATATACTATTATCAAGCAAAAGAATAATTTGAGGTCGTCGGAGGGAAGTTCGTGATTCGTGTTTGCGGTGTCGCTACACTTTCTCATTGTCAAGGCTGACGATTACAAATTCATTACTCGACAATGTTGTTACTTTGTTAACGCTATTGCTATAATTTACACATAGAATTCGAAATAAAAAATAATCCTTCACACCCTAGGAAACCGCAATTCGCGAATCTTTCAGGTCGAAATTATAATTTTATATATTCTCTGTTACAAACTGACTCTTATTGTAGATATAGTTAACCTAAGTTTAGATTCAACGTTGACTTTAAAATCAAATATATTTTAAAATATGATAATATTCCTTAAGAAAACGATTCTGAACTCAACTTGAGCTCTTTCACATTATTTCTGAATTTAGAAACTATAATTTATAATGGATTTTGATTTTTTTTAATTATAAATAATTCGAAAAAATTATCAGTAAATCACTGAATAAAAAGTTTGATTTGCGAGTGGATTAAATATAAAGAAACCGAGATTGCCTATTTATGTGAAAGCCAATTTTTCATAATCGAAAGTCGAGTCTTTCTGAAAAAGTCGGCAATAATAGCATGAAAATAAAATAAGTGCTGTTATATGTGTATAACAGATAATTATTAATTATCTGTTAATGACATTACTGTTCGATAAAATGAGCAGACTTCATATTTTCATATTCAATTAATTCAATTTATGTGTTTAAATTTGAAATTTTAATTCCGTTTTACTCCCGTCATATGCT
>JAUEJJ010000046.1:11681403-11706592 GCA_032164275.1 Synergus coniferae
TATATATAATATAAATTTAATAATAAAGATTCTTGATGAATTAAAAAAAAAATGAATAAAAGTGAAAACAGAATAAACGTATATGGGAAGTGCCTCATCATTTAAAAGCGTAACCTGTATGAAATCCATTTGTTCTTCTAGAACCATAAAAGTAATAAAATTCAGGTAAATCAGGTTTATAAAAGTTGAGAATAATGAATAATATTCAGTGTTTTATCCATTTAGAAAACAAAATGACTATTTGAGAAACTTTATCAAATTAACAAATTATATAATATACAGGATATTCGATAAAATAGTGGTACATAATTTTTCTGTAAAGCTTAAAAAATTGTTTGAATATAAGCTAAAACAGTTTTCCTAATTTTTTATTTTTTTTTTGTTTTTGTCCAACAGTTCCTATAATAAGACTGATACATCACGACGAACCATCTCCAGATTATCTCGGCGAGAAGTTGCTCTCGTTAGACCAAAAAGTGTCCGATATTGACAATAAATTAGTAAGCTTAAAAAATCAATTAGATAACAATTTCCTACCAAGCGATGACATCAATGCTGAGGCAAGTGAGAAGAAGCCAATCAGTATGAACGTTATTGAAATCACGAAAGCGATGAGCAACGAGGTCATGAATCATGTAACCATCGAAATCGAGAATCTCAGGCAAGCAACTGGAAACATGGATCGGAAGCTGCAGTTCCACATGAATCTTGTCTCGGAAAACCTCGGAGCTGTTTACAACATGATGAAAGAGATTCACGAGGCTATTGTGGACAAGAACACTGCTTCTGCTAATGCAACTACCACTCAGGCGCCACCCAAGCAGAGCAAAATCGACAAACTTGTTGAACAAATGCATCCTATACTGTCGGTTTCAGAAAAGATGGATGAAGTCTGGAATGTTGTGGTTCGTACTTTTTTTAATTCAACCATTTTATTTCTAATCAACATATAGATACATATGTACTATAAGGATAAGATTTAAAAATTTCTTCTTTTATTTTAATTCTTACACTAATACTCATCACTTCGTCGCATAAGACTGATGTCGTTTTTTTTTTTTGTTAAATTTATATTCCTCATGAACAGCCATGAACAGCTGATGGTCCCTTACGTTTGATTTATTTTTTCATAAACCACTGGTGGTCCCACGATGAAAATTAGAGAACTTGTAAAAGCATATTTATGACTTTATTTCTCCTAAGTTTTATCATAGGACCACCAACGGTTGAAAGAAAAAGAAAATTTATAGCGTTTAAATAAAAAACGTGTCCCGAAAGATCAGTCTCATATGCACGCCGAATTACAGAAAAAGATCATGCCGATAAAACATCAATATATAAAAATACTTGATTAGATTATTATCAGTTTTGAATTCAATTATTATTGATTAAAGTCTAATGTAATCAAGGTAAAAAGTTTACAAGTTTATTTTCTTAAAAAATAATAATATCTTACGAATGGTAATTTACCTATTTCATTATAAGCACATAATAGGACGTAGGTATGCTAATGAAAAGTGATACTGATATAAGTATTTGACATCCGGATAGAAAAAAGAAAAAATAAACAAATTCTCTACATCTAATAATTATGATATCACTCTTCCAATAATGATATAAGCGCGAATCGTTATCCTACCTCATGTCTCGACTGAAAGTGCATTAAATCTTAATCATAATCGATATTTCTTTTAATTTTTATACATCGTTCGTTCGTTGCGCTACAATGCAGATTCATTTCAGGGCCGAGTGACGGTTCGAGAGCGCATACCTATTGCATAATCGACACCTCTTGAGCTGCATTTTAATCGTCTTTAATGATTCAACGCCTTATCGATCAAGCTGCCCCTTCATCAGCAACTATTCTAATCATTTCACACTGTGAAATGAGTAGTCTTGCTCTCTATCAGATTTATGTAATTATGTATGGAATTGAAGTCGGCTCTTATTAGGTCATTGCAGTAAAATTTATGATTGATATTTATGGGGAAAGAAATTACAGATATTTTAACGGTATTAGAAATATGAAAAAAAAAGAAAACATTAAACGTTAATTAATTCTCCTGAATCTTCATTGAATAATACTTAAAAATATCTCACTTGAATTACTAATATTATTTATGCTAATTTGATTTTTTGTTCTTTTTTATATTTAAAGATTGGCACGAAAAGTTCAGTAGACGACCTTGTGCCAAAATCAGATGAGCTTTTGACGCAAACTCAAAGACAGGAGAGAGCAATTAGTGAAATTCATGCTGATCTGAGGTCAAAGACAAACAAAATAATCCGAAATCTCGAAGGTGTTGAGAAAAGAATGAAGAAACAAGAAGATGACGTAGCCAATTTGGCCCAACGTCCCATTCCTGCCGAATTATTACTCGACCCCACAATCGACCGACTTGTTGAGTACGATCCAAGCAGGTTTGTATAATAATCGATCCAGTATTTCGTCTTTCACTTTCATCCAGAATTTGTTGTCTTGACCCAGGACAACTTACAACTTATAACTGATTTCGCGTAAAAAGTTTCAATAAATTTCTAATGACTAGAAATTGTTCATTAATATAAATTCTATTAATTAGATGGTATATATTTACATATGTGATCGGAAGCACCGGAACAGTTAAAAGGGAACTATCGTTTGATAAAATCGATTTTCACTTTTTTTCGATTCTGAAAAAAAAAAGGAAATACGGAGGAGAGAAGTACTACTATATAGTTTTATATTTTTATAATATCCAAATAATTAATTAGCTTTCAATTAGGAATGTTTAAAAGAATGATTAGCTTTCAAATGCTTGAAAAATGTAATCTTTATTTTCGGAAGTACAGCATAACAAATCGTCTACCTAGAAAAGCAATTAGAACTCACTTTCTTGATATGAAATCCAACTTGGAAAATTGTAATCAAGATCTAAATATTAGAAATTATATACTATAATCAAATATTAATTTTCAGAAATTCTTATAATCAAGTTATTCAGTTTAGAAAATTCTATTCGAATTTTCATGAATATTTGTCATAATGAAAAGTAAACACTATAATGGAGTTCTAACTATATATTATAGTATATAATAATAATCTTTAATAGGGATTATAATCCACAGTAAATATTAATCGACTTAAGTAGAAACTTCCTCTGTTTCCGCAACGAAGATTTAATACAAAAAAGGGATTGAATCCAAATCTCCAGTGAATCACTTTCACGCAGTCATCACCGTGAAACTATCAAGTTACGTTTTTATTAGTAATCTCTTTCCTTTTATCGGGATTCCAGAGAAATCTGGAAGCGAAATTCTGGAAGATTTCTTTACGCAGGGATAAGAAACTGCATTTTTTTTCTCTAGCAACTTCCAATTCTCTAATTCTTCTGAATAAATCTTGATGTCCAATTCAGTAAAAAAATATTTCATTAAATTAGCTGTTATTATTTTTATTTTTAGATATATAGGAATAAATGAAGACTTTGCGACTGAAACTCCAACGCCTTCCAATACAGGAACACCAACAACAACTCCTTCAATTCAAACATCACCAACTTCATCAATAGCTATACCGGCAAATAGCACTCTACAAACAACAACACCCATGACTCCAGCATCTTCAAGTTCTCAAAGATCAACGACGAGAAATCGAGGAGTTATTTTCCCCAGTGTGAAAAATAAACCCATTCCTGCAAATTCGACCTTTACTACTGATGTTGTTGTTAATATCAAGGACGTCAGGGTATGTCAAAATATCTTATTAAAAAATTTATTTTATGTAGTTTGGAATAATTATTTATTCAGGCATTGAACGATTCCATAAATAAATGCAATTTTTTGCTTTTGCATTTACTGCAAATTATATGCTGAAGAACTTTACATTCAGTTCCGGTTTCAATTTTTAAATCGGTATCGAACTGACGCAATCAGTTCGTACGTATATTCAATACATATATTAAGTAAATCCGGTTCTCAGTCAAATACCGACTACAGGACTTGGAATATGTATATAGTAATTATTTTAAAATGCATGATTCTTACTCTCAGAATAATAGATTATGGGAATTTATGGTTGCAACATTATGTCTTGAGAAATTGGACATATTTTACAGTTATTCGTGTACAATAAACCAAAGAGGAGAAGACAATGTGCGGATTTAAGAAAACGTGGCTTGTTATTCTGAATATCAAAGCATTGAAATATGTATGTATAATCAGAT
Source organism: Synergus coniferae (assembly GCA_032164275.1). Classification (NCBI taxonomy): domain Eukaryota; kingdom Metazoa; phylum Arthropoda; class Insecta; order Hymenoptera; family Cynipidae; genus Synergus; species Synergus coniferae. Next base: position 11,685,609 of record JAUEJJ010000046.1, read on the forward strand.
GTTGAAAAGAAAGCCAATTTAGACAAAAATGAAATTTTAAAGAAATTAAAGTTAGTTATTAAAGATGTTGTAAATCTCAATATTTTTATAATTTTAACATTTACATTTCAAAATGAGTTCGAGATTGAATGATTTGAAATAGAATTTCGATCAATTTGAAAAAAAAAAGTGTTACATTAAAAATAATGACTTTACTATGTAATAATTGAAAACATTTAATTTAGTTTCGATTCTAATAACAAAATTACATAACAAGTTTATATCCCAAGATAAATTCAGCGTTATTGTGAAAGGTTTCCTTTAGTCACCATTTTTCTAGTTTTTTGGAAAAAAAAAAAAATAATAATAAAATAAAATAAAATAAAAACTTCCATTTGAACTATATAGGTATAAGATTTGGCCGCGGAAGCGGAATAATTGCGGTTTCTCGTTTAGCTCTGCGGTCGTGATGAGGTCTAAAAGTAATAATTTTCCGGTTGAACTTTCCCGTGTTTCTCAAATTATTATCTATAAGCTTTACAAAGCCAATTTAATCTTTCCAGATTTTTATTACCTACTTTCAAACTAAGGCTAGATATTTCGGAAGCCAAACCGATCATTTTCTCATTTATAAATTGCGTGAGAAATTATATTGTCCTGTTTTAATGGTTATATGTATATGAAATCCTTATAGGCATTTTAGATGCTTTTATATCCTTCCTTAGAGCATTGTCAGGAAAACAATTAGTGAGAAAGGCGATTTTAAGAAATATAAGGAAGTCTGATGTAAATATACTCAATTGCGGTGAGGATAAGTGTAAGAAATCCTTCTTTCTGTGTCGTAAGAGTGAAAGATCAATTGAAATCTCTTTGGACACAAATTACTCTAAATTTTTTTTACTCCTTCATTTATTTACTAGGTTGAATAACACGTATGTACATCCTTACTTTATGGTTTATTTGTTAAAAAATTCGATATTATAATATAATTTAAACGGTACATATATATGTATAGCTTGGCAATTTTATATATACGCATTATTTTATGGAAACATTTTTAAAGAATTGTCAATTGAAGCTTTGAAATTGGGACTAAGTTATAATGCTTTATAAACTGCATTACCAAAATCTGATTTCACTTTGGATGATTTATACTGATCGGTTGCCCTGAGAGTATAAAAGATTTCGGCAGGAGATGAAACAAAGATCATTAAGGAAGTAAGATAATGAAAAGTGACTGGATGTTCGATGCAGTGACTCTTCTTTAAGATAAGTTATGGCCCTCCGTAATTGCAGAGGTAAATTAATATAATATGTTCCACTTGTGGAAAGTGTGTGCAAAGTTACAAGTGAGGGTGATTGGGCGGAATCTTTCATGTGCTTTTCTCTTGTTACATCCAGAGCACATAAGAGCTTCAAATCTTAAAATACGATCTTGAGGTCATAAAGTTCGCCTGTCCAACCCTCTTTCAAGCTTTTCTTTTTATTATTGCTCCAAAAACGGACTTTTACTGTACTTACTTTCAAATATAATTCTTTCAATTTCGAAGATTTCGAACTTGACAATTTTAAAAATTAAAACTTCTATTTTAGAGCTTCTGAAATTGACCTAAAATTTTAAATAAATATCTCGATGTAGTTCATTTATACTTAAAAGTACCACAAAACTGTCAAAATAATGTCGAACGAATCGACTATTATATATATATGACAATATATTGTTCAATATACGATATCCTTAAAAATCAACTTTCTTCGTTTATTCAAGCAACTTATAGCTGAGACCTGCATATTTTTGCAATGAAAAATACATAAGCATCAGCAACAAAAGCCTCTTATCTTTTTACTTATTTCGATTTCGAGGAAACTGAAGTTATACCGGAAGGTAATACTTACCGGTATGAAATTAAGGTATAAGAAATTCAGTGAGGATATATTATCGAGTAGTCAAAGTGATGAATCGTACAAATTGCTCATACATCACTGGCTACCGAGTCGAGGTGAAAGAGCAGTTTATGACTATACCACGGAAAATATGGAGAAAAAACAGGTCGTTCCTTTCGTTTTTTTATCGCTTTAAAAATGAATAATATGCTCGCTTGCTTCTCAGGATTATGATTGAACGTTATAAGATTGTAATACGACTTTTTAAATTTATTAGTTTTTAAATTGGAAGAGACAATTTCAAATTCAAATCTTTTTAATTGAGTAGATTATAAACAAATTTGCTTTTTTTAAATTACAACAAACCTTGGAAAAACGGCATATAATATTTTCAACGACTATTTTATAAATTAAACAATTACTGTCCTATTAAAAATTAGACTCAGAATTTATTACGTATTATATATAATATACATGTACTATATCTATATACTGTATTCAAGAATATATGGTGAGAGATAATAAGATATAAATCCACCCTCTTCAGAAAAATATATATGTATATAATTTTAGTGTATAACGTTGAAAAAACACTCCCACAAATACGTAAGCAAACTATGCTCGTAAATCATAAATAGTAGAGAGTTTAAACGATATTCTGTGCTGCATAAATCATATCTGTAATTTTATTATTCTACCCCACTGCTACCACTATCAAATCATGTTTCCGCAATACTGATGCTGTATATATGTATAGATGATATACGTATAATAATAATTAAGCAGATTCCTATGGCGATGCATATTAAGTTATTAATGAAACCAGAGTACAAAATATTAATAATTCGCATTCTATATCTCTTACATATATATGTATAATGTATATCTGAAGGTACCTCGAATATGAATAAAAGCCAGTACCAGCAACATTATTATATCAATATTCATAGAATGGATACATTAAAAGTCGCATTTCTTTCTCTCTCTGAATCTGGAGCAGTAAGAATTAAGTCACTAATGAAATAGTGTTGATTCGTTTACTAATTTGCTTTAGGTTAAAAACTACTAATTTATTTACAAAAGTAAGGGTAACTAAATCAATTTAGTAATACTTACTAAATTAATTAATAGGTTTTAACTAATTGATGGTAAAAATGCTTACTAAAGTGAATTAGTAACTTCTTATACTAATTTAGATTGAGAGAGTATATTCAATAAATAATTTTTTACATAATAATAAATTATTTATAGACTCTCAACATATCTAATAGCGTCTACACTAACATTATCTAATGACAAAATTAAGTTTAAATTAATTAATTATCCACTTACATCTTAATAAACCATGGAAAATCTGTTATTCTCTCAATTCCTAGAAACTTTACACATTCCTTTTTTCTTAAAAGAAAATACACTTTAATATAGTATTTTTCTCAGAAATATGATGCCTTATTTTGCATACGTCCATGATCTAAAAACGAGAAAGAAGCGATCTTGAGATTGAGATCTTTTTTCTACTAGATAACTAGTACATACATATGGTGGTGACCTTCACTTAGAATTCTAGGATATGCAATTATTCGAGAAGAAGTATTAATTCTATATATGTAACATAAAAAGGGTTATTCAAAAGTTACGTAACGCACTTTCCGACAATATTTACCTGCCCTCACCCCGCTTACAAAAACCGGCTTTTCGGTTTTTCATTGTGTAGTTTGCAAAAAGTTCAATAGTATAGTAATAAAAGCAATTAAGAAAAGACAGAGATAACTATCACCTGTCGCCTTATAAAAGACGAGGTCAGATTGAAATACGAGTGCGACATACACAAATGAAAAAATACGCCCGAGGCAGCAATGATTGAACCTCGTTTTAACGTTAAAGGGGAGGTTTCTTCTTATTTATTTCCTCTTTCACAATCATGACAAAGAAAATAGTATTTATTTTGATATAAGATATTTTTAAAAAATGCTATTAAGAAAACTTACAATTAGCTATACTAATTCTTCATCTTAACATTTTTCTGGAAGAAAGAGGCAAATAAGGATAAAAACTTATATTGGGTATCATCCGTTATTTATATGATTATATGATGCTGTGCACGTTTCGCTCATTATCGTCGGTCAAGTCTGAATAGAGGACTTTCCGCAATAAGTCTTCAGAGAGCAGAGCTGAGTTATTACATCTTTCAAAATCTAATATTGTTTTTCAACTAAATTATGATGCTTGAAATTTCACAATTTCACAATGACACTTTGTTTGTTTCAGGGCTACTCCTGCATCGACCTACTGAACGCGGGAATGAGAGATAGTGGCGTTTACTACCTTCAGATTCGAGGTACCACCTACTGGTTCCTCAAGGTTTTCTGTGAGCAGGAAATTGCTGACGGTGGCTGGACGGTGAGTCTCTAGTTTTGAGAAATAATATTTGTTCAAGATAATTGTGTATATGTATACTTTTAGAATATTTTTTTGGGGGATATCAAGATATCAAATTTTAGGTACTGTTGAATATTTCTTAAATACTTATTTTTAGCCAAGAGTTTTTATACTTGAGCAAATTTCACGTTTTATACATTTTAAATAAAATTATTTTTAAATTCCTATGTTTGACCCTCTAAATACTTTTTACTCAGGAAAAAAAATACTTTGGAAAAACAAACATCCTCTACCATATAATTAAACGTTTATTCATTATCACGGTCTATCAATTCGTCTGTCAATATTCAAGAAACTATATAGGGTAATAAAAAAATGATTATGATTGATTCTATTATCTTCCCGCTGAATTTACCTTCGCTTAATGCAAATGCCTCAGCAGTAACCGCAATTCAATTTTATTCATGAATGATGCCCTAGGCATCTTGAGAAAATGCATTTTCTCTCTTCGAGAGCTATCGTTATATATGTACAAAAAACTCTCACTGCCATGCACCAATGCTTATTTCTATAAGTACATTGTTTCCACCCTATAAATTTTGATTTAGAAAAATCAAAAGTGATTATGAATGATTTAAAGCCTCGTGTAGTTCTACTTAACTCTCCACATCCTCTTTTAACTCTTATTAGATCTGTTTTGAACAACTTTAGTTAAAAATTCAGAATCTATAATGGATTCTAATGATTTCAAATACATCTCTAAAGAATTTCCTTAAAATATTTTCCTTAAAATAATTCAAGAAATTAACTTAATCGACATAATTCTGACTCTGAGAGAAAAGGTATAAAAATTATGTAACTTGTATTAAATAGTTCTAATTATATTTTATGGACATAGAAATTGAAAATTACAGAGCAGTATGAATAATTTTACAACGTCGTGTTAACTATTATAACTCATGCAGTTTCTCAATTTTGTCGTTTTCGGGGAGTACAATTTGTCAAATTTACATCACATTAAAAAGTGTTAAAAAGTAAAACTGCTTACATGTTAACTTTATGTAGAATTAGAATGACTGAATGAGAGCAACTCACACGATAATGTTCAAATGTTTCGCAATGCAATCGCCGAGGTTTAAGAAGTCATGGTATTGCAATGATGACTTTTTAGAAGTATTATCTTAAACACCTTAAATCTTTGCATTAAGATACGAAGATATTCCTTGAACCACATGGACCCGTGCAGATAAGATTCGACGTATATACGAGTTCAATGTCACTATTTCACTAATATAATAATGATTTGCTTCAAAAGTTCATTTAGTGCGTGACGAGTTTGTAAAATCAAATCAAATCCCCGTCTGACTCTGAATCTACTCACAGGATTCGAATCAATCGTACCTCTAAAGGAACTAATATAGATTGCGACATGAAACGTGAGACTTGCCTCCTTTAATTTGCAGTGTCATATATTATACGGTAACAAGATAAGATCTTCATTAGTGATAATTGTCAGAGTTGGCTTGAATAAAAATGTGATGTATCTATGTATTTTTAATTAGACATTTTATCTACCACTTAAAACTGATGAGAGATTGAAATAAAATATTATCTAACGAATTGTTGCGACATCATAAATTTCGTTTACGATATTCTTATTTACAGGTAATTCAAAGGAGAGACGATTATGGAGAACCCAGAGAGAATTTCAATAGAGACTGGGCTGATTACAAAAATGGATTTGGGGATCCTGCGAGGGAATTCTGGCTTGGAAATGAAAATATTTACATGTTGACGAATAATGAAGATTACATGCTTAGAGTCGAACTTGAAGACTTCGAGGGTAATAAGAGGTGAGAAGTTTATGTTTAAGATTATTTATTCATTCATTCATTCAATCTAAATTTTAGATTTTTTAAATTATATACTTCAACTTGACGCTAATTGATAAAAGTTATAAAAGAGGAAGGAAAGTTAGAAAACCCTGAAAAAGTTGCTTGTTTTGAAAAATAACGACAGAAATGCATCTATTTAAGTAATACTGTTTATTAACAAATTTTTTAGACAAATCTATTGAATAAAAGAACCAGTTAGTAATGAAAAAATCAGTTTAATTCTGATTATAACTATAGAGTCTAGATCTTGATCGAAATTGGATGAAGAAATTAAAGTGTTGTACAAATTTGCTCATGTCTCGCCGGTAAACTACTTCTTGTGAGCATATTCATCTTGCGATTTACCAATACCTTTAAAAAATTCTTGAAGCATCGATTACGCGAGCAAAAATGTAGTTTGCCTGCAGATTTCGAGTAATAAGTTATACCCGAAGCTCGGATATAGTCTCATCGTCATTCATTGCGTTCGAACTTCGAATTTAAAGATTTTTATTATATAATCTCAATTTGCCCTCAGGCAACACTGCCAAAGTTCACTGAACTATTTTTGTTAATTTCTATTAGGCACTCTCATTACAATATTATTCAGAGAAAACAATTTAATTATTTCAACAAAATTTTCTAGTTGAGTTTAATGAAAAATTTGTTTTCAGAGAAAAAATAAGATTTATTTGGTTTCAAAAATTTCATTGTATTTGTACGAACAGCTTTTGTTAAATCACGACATTTGACTTATATATAATACTTATATATATAGTACGTCAAAACGGTGAAAACGAAAGTCTGTTTGAAAAATGATTTATGAAAGATTGAGAGGTTTATGAGTGTATTTTTAAATTCTCTTTGTTAATGAATTTAAGGTACAGTAATTTAGATGATTAAAAAATATTCGATAAAATATCGTATTCAATATTCATTTTCTCCCTTCTTATCTCGAACTGAATTTGAATCTGCGAATTAGAAAGTTGCTCACCTCTCGATTGAATTCATATCCTGTGTGTAAGGCAACAAGAATATAGAATTCCACAAATTTACAAGATGCTGCTTCCGAGTAGATATTGATAATTACATACCAACACCTTTTTATTTTAGATATGCGCAATATGCTCATTTCAAAATCTATTCTGAAGGAGAATATTATAAATTGGAGATCGATGGATATGAGGGAAATGCAGGTGACTCTCTAAATGATCCTTGGTATGGATCCAACAACAGTCCTTTCTCAACTTACAACAGGTACTTAAAAGTCATTTTGTAAACCCAAAACAAATTAAAAATTAATTTTAAAAAGCTATTAAACATTTGACATAAAATTACAGAAAGATTTAAAAGTTGCAATCTAAGGTTTTTATTCTTTTTTTTTGAATTTTTAATTATAAAATGAAATGAAAAATTAATCACTAGTTCCTTCAAAATAAATTGTTTATTTTGTTTCGAATGTCATTCAATTGTGGTCCAAATTGCAATTGTACTTACATAAGTGAAATTAAAAATGAATGTATAATGACTTGCAGGGACAACGATAGATCATCCTTAAATTGTGCCTCAATGCTTAAAGGTGGTTGGTGGTGGAAGTCCTGCGGACGTGGACTGAATGGTCTTTATTTAAATGACCCTCAGGACCTCACTGCACGACAGGGTAAGTACTTAGTCAAGTATCACTTCACTTTTTGTATCACAGAAGTGTTTATCTTGGCTTGCATTCACAAATATTAATCATATTTAATATTTATTTGAGAATTTCTCTTTTTCGATGAACTTTGTCATTTCTATATACCCTACTCATTAATTCTTAATTCACTTTAAAAAAAATCTTGCATTAATGACTTCTTTCAATAAAAAAAGTTTTACTCTACCAAACCAATTTTTAAAATATCATATTATAAAAGACCATAACTTTCCTGCTCTTGAAGAAAATTTATTAATATTATAGGTCAATCAATTCATCTTGTATCAAAGAACCTTTTATATTCTTGCATCAATTAGTTGAAAAAATGTCACGTCTATAAAACTACATCTAAAAAATTTGCTAAGTATGGGGTTCAAACCCACGCTCTCAGTTGGGAACCAGAACTTAAGTATGGCTTTTTAGACCACTCGGCCAACCTAGCTAATCTGAAAGTTGAAATATTTAAATTGTGAAAACTGTTTTTTTGTAATACAAATTTTTAATTATCATCCCTTATTAGCTATAGGATTTATTTATTCTTATAGGATATATTCTCATCCGTAATCTCACGCTTCGCGCTATCACAAACTAATACCTTCTCTGATTTTTACACGTTGTCTACAACTCAAATTTTGTTATACTAATTATAAAGCCAGACGAGTTTACAGCAAAACTTGAATTGAAATATATAGTACAAGTGAGTAAAAATTTCTTTTCCATATAAGAAACGTCGAATAGAATACAAGTGGAATCTCTTGAATAATATGTATTGGAAAGCGTTAACCTCGGTGTCAACTAAAGATCAACTTTTTGTGTTTCAGGAATCGTCTGGTTCCGCTGGAGAGGGTGGGATTACACACTGAAGAAGGCCACAATGATGATTAAACCGAAAGGTTCAGTGACTGCGGCGTAAAAAAGAACTCACTGAACACAAGAACAACTTGCGCCCTTTACATTTGAAGATAATTTTCTTTATCAGCATCTGATTGTAATGGCTGTTGCCTGCGGCCCTATAGAGATATTTTTCTATCGAGAGGAAGGAATCACAAGGTTACACGCCCCTGCTTTTGTCACTCTGAACAGTCGGAGAAAATGCAAGACAATTTAAAAAAAAAAAGCAGAATTTCTTGTCTACAATTCTGTAATTCTCTATTTCATCCTTTAAGTCATTTCTATCTAGAAATATCGTTTAAGTGAATGTGTCCTTTTGTAACCGTGCCTAGATTTAAGTAGGCCCATGTTCTAGGCGATGATTCTAATTATGCAGTTCGTGGTTCCAAGATCCTCTGCGATTCAATCTGCATACGCCATCTCACAGTATTTTAATACCGTAAGGCATGATTTTGTCGAGTGAAGAATGTTTTCATGGTATTTGCGATGATTTCCAGTTTTAGAGCCCATGAAACCGCTGCTTTCCATGAGACCAGATTAAAAAATTAGACAAAAATTCAGATTTGTTAAGTTTTTTCATCGAAAGCTTGATTGGTAAATTGTACTTTTAGATCAATTTGGCTAAAGAGTGCACCGATACTTGTAAATTGTTACTGTTATATTTTACTTGTGACGGTTAAGAAATTCTTCACTGATTTTATCTTGAAGAAAAGCCAAAATGAAAAGTTAGAACTAAGCTCCTTTATTTTCAAATGCAACTATGGATTGTGGAGTCGTTTTCATTATGAATGTCTATCAAAATTGGAATTTAAAAATGGAATGGGTTTAAGACTGTATATTTATCGTTGTATTGAAAACTCCTTGAAGTTTTTGTACATTCTCCTTTTTCTTGGAAACGTGATTGAGCATTTTTGGAACCTTATAAATCTAAAAATATAATTGCCACCTGATTAAGTTACTCAATAATTTATTGAATATATGTTCGCTCAACCAGTGTCCGATTAATCAATAATGGATTAGATGTAGTAAATTTAGTGTTTAGTGAATCGAGGCTATTGGGACAATGATGCAATGTCCAAATGACTTACAAGCTTTATTCAAGAAATTCTTAAACTGCAAGAATATACCATGTTTTACTAGACGGTAAAGGTTCAACAGCGGTTTGGGCATTTCTTTGACGGTCGCACACAAAATACAATATACACAATATTACATAATTTTAATTCTTCTATTTTATGAAATATGGTCACGTGGTTTTTTCTGGAAAATCACCCTCCGTTCTTTTCTTCTCACACACAAGTCATCACCCTCGGTAGATTTATCATTTTAACACGAATAATAGGAATAGCAAGACCCTTCCCTCTTCCTGCAATTTTTGGTAATAATCCAAAGAACGTCTATTCTCCAAACACTGCCTTTAATTAAAGAAAAGAATCCTCAGAACTGAAGTAACGGTAAATGGAAAGAAAATCCTTCAAAATCGAGAGAATATGAATATTATTAACTTTATTCTGTAAAAATTTTCGATTATCTTGTGACTCATTTATAAAATTTTATTCGCAAATGCTTCAATTTTATCTTTTCCATGGGTTAAATGAAATTTGCCGATACAGACGGTTGAAAATTTGTAGACAAATTTGTATATTGCACTCTTTTCTCAAAAATTTTTTCAGATTAAGAAAAACTGTTCCTAAAATAAATTACGATTTGATAATTTCAATTGTCTAAACGTACTGTTTGGATAAAAAATTACTAAATAACTGTAAATAATAAAGACAAATGACTATTAAAATAAGATGTAAAAAGTCCTTGAATAAATATACCTTTTTGTAAAATACGAAAGTTGTCTTTATCCAATCCCAAAAAAAAAATCCATCTTTGTTATAAGAAATCAAGAATTAATAATTAATGATAAATGAGAATTGAATTTATTATTGACAAACAGTTCGAAAATACTTACTTTTAATATTAATTAGAGTTTACAAATACTGAACACATTTAACTTTCTTCTTTGATATTCTCATTAATAACTCGTATATATCCTCTCTCGTATGCTATCCTTGGTAACATTTCGTCCGTGCCTTGATCAATTATACTTTGTATTTTTTTCTCATACAAATATTCTAAAATGTCTGCAAATAAATTGTATTATTAAACATTGTAATTAAAATGTATACTTTTAGCCTATCTACTCATAAAATAATAATAATATACCAGTGAATTTAACAGAGTTAATTTCTTTCGAAGCTGAACATACAAGTTCATAAAAAACCTTCGAGAGGAAAAATGTAGTAAATCCATCAAAATATCTGCATACTTCTGGCCAGAATATTTGGCTTAATTCTTTTATATTTGTGCGGTAGAAACTGTATAAAAGATTTGAAAAATCAGAGCATTAAGATAAAATTACAAACTTGGAAAGAATGCATAACATTTTTTCGAATCAATACTATTATTTTTAACTCACTATCGGATCAGTTTTATCTTTATGTCGTTCATGAATATTTGAACTGATGAAAACAGTTGCATGTGTAGTTCGTAATACCAAACTTCCTTTAGGTGTTTTTCATCCATTTTCATTTTCTTCTCCATTTCATCCCATACCACTTGCGGAATTATCGCGCCCTTCAGATCATAAATATTTGTAGAGAGTGTAACAACAAGTAATTTCTTTATGAACTTTTCACACATCGTCACTGTCCAAGTTATATGCGTGGTATCCTCGAATTCCGCGTTTGATGTATTAGAACTAAAACTAGAATTAGAAATGCTTGATCTTCTCTCTTCTTTAGGAACAACTTTTTTCTGGAATTCTTCCTCTACGACACCGAGTGTTTTGTTTTTGAAGGAAAGTCGAGGCAAGAATTGGTCATTTGATTGATGTTTTAATTTCAAAATCATTGTTTTATGCAAGTATTCCATTATATCTGTAAGTGTTAATATTTATTCAAATTTTGAAAAGTTGAAAAATGTTATGTATATGATAATAACATACCACCAAAATTATTAGAATCGCTTTCGTGTTGAGCTGTACGCACGAGATTGAAGAAGACCTCAGAGATGAAAAATGTCGTCATCCCATCGAAGTATTTGCACACTTTAGGCCACTTTATTAAATCCGGCTCTTTTATTTGTAGTTCGTATATCCTTAAAAAGAATAGTTATGAGACTTGAAAATTGTATTCATCAAATTTCAAAATCAACAATTTACAACTTTATCAATATATTTAAGCTTACACTTCGATCAACTTTACTTTTACATCGTTCATGTAAATCGTAATCGGAGAAAAGAGTTGCATATGCATCTCTTTATACCACAAATAAATTAGTCTGTTCTCATTCACCGTCATTCTTTCTGCCACCTCTTCCCAAACAACTTTGGGTATTATCGCATCCTTCAATTCTTCTACGTGCTTGCAAAGTGTTACAGCGAGTAAAGTTTTTAAAAACTTTTCCCGCATTGGTAACGACCAAGTTACGTCAGAGTCATCCTTACACTCGATTTTGTTTTCACGAAAAGGTTTTAATCTAATGCTTCGTCTTTTTGGTAACACTTCTTCTGCTCCTTCTTTTCCTTTCTCTTTTTCGCACACATCATCCAGAATTCTGATTGTTTCATCTTTAAATGAAATTCTGGGCAAGAATTTGTCCCTGGATTTATTTTTTAGATAGGGAATCATTACATTGTAAAGGTACTCCATAATTTCTATAAGGAAAAAAAAAAATATATATATATAAGAATTTTTTTATATAATTGTTATACATATCTTTGTAAATTATTATGTTTTCAATTTAAAAAAATTTTAATTCAAGCTATTTACCTGAAAAATTCTTTGATGCATTTTTTCTTAAAACGTGCTGCATGAAACCGTAAAATAGACGGCACAAAAAAGCTGTTGTCATTCCATGGAAGAGAGTACAAATATCGGACCAATTTATCTCTTTGGGATGAGAAATATTACTTGTGTATAAACTGCAAAATTTAGAAAAGTGAAATATTTATTGTAAATCTTACTTAACATTTTCGGTTATAAAAGATAATTTCTTGCAAATCAGTAGTAACACTTGCCATTCAATCAATTTGATTTTAATATCGTTTAAGTAAATAGAACTCGGTGAAAATAACTGCATGTGCAGTTGTTGTAACCAGAAAACTTTCAATATCTTGTAATCAATATGCATTCTGGACTCCACCTCTTTCCAAACAACTTTCGGAATTACAGCATACTTCAATTCTTTCACGTCTTCACATAAAGTTGCATCCATCAACTGCTGTAAAAATTTTGCAATCAAAGCCACAGTCCAAGTCACTTCCGTTATACCTGTAGAAATATTATGTTAATAATGTAAATATAATATTCATTAAATTGTTTTTAAATGAATTATTGAATTCGAAAGAGAGTACGAACATTTTTTTTTCACTTTTTCACAATCTGGTGTAGAATACTTCTGCAATAATTGATATCTAAACCAAACTGATTGTCTCGTTCTTCCCAAAATCTTGGCGAGTTGAGCAAACTTTTTATTTGAATCTGTCGCACCTTTCATGTAGAGTTTTATTTTATTATCTTCTTTTTCATTGAATCGGCCTTTTCTATATTTAAATAAATATTGATAAACTAAATGTATTAAAGTAATAATCTATAATTTTACTACTCTTAATTAAAAATTCAATCTAAAATTACAATTAAAACTGCAATAATAAAACTTACGTCTTATGAAACTTTGTTCCGAACAAATTTCTAAACCGGGAGTTAACGCTATATAAAGTTCGATGCGGCAGTCCATTTGCCAAAAATTGAACGAACTTTTGCCTTTCTCTGATGTCAGAAATATAATATTTTCCCTGATGTCTCATATACAAGAAAGGTTGTACATTTCTCTCGTCCCATTCGTGAATCTGTTCTTAGATAAAACATATTAAAATCCTTTTTTCTCCAAATGCAGACTTATAAAAATAATATAATAATGTATTGCACAGAAAATTCACCTTGCAGAAAGATTTCCAGTTTTCATTAATAATGCTGTCTTCCTCTTTAGAAAAATGTCCTGTTATCATTGTCGTGTATCTTTCAAAAGCCTTTTTTTGTCGTCGCGTGAGAGCACGAGATCCAGCATTATTTTCAATTTTATGTTGAGCTGGAACTTTATGTGTTAAACGAATTTCCATGATTTTAAGTTTCTGTGCAAAAAAAAAATTGAATTATGTAGGTACAAAAGATCATTTGAAAGTTAAATAAATAATTTTCTTACTTCAATTGTTCGAGACGATAACATTTCTTGTTGTTCAACTTGATAAACTTCTTTCAAAATATCGTCAACGTCTACCTCCATGTTCACATCATGTGAGGAATCTTTAGTTTTAAAAAGATTAGAAGACCTAGATTTTTTAATTAAATTTTTCGGTTTGATTTTAGCCTTAGATGTTTTTGTAGCAAAAGGTAGTCTGTTTTTTTTATTTGATTTTTTTTTACATTCATTCATAGATTTTTCCAAAGACGACTGATTCATCAACTTTTTCCATTTTATAACTTTACTTTCATTTTCAATAGACAAAGGATCTGCCTGCAATTCTAACTCGGAATCAAGGACACGAAGAAGTACTTCCGGTGAAGTACAATCCAACTGAGAATCAGATGAAAAGTTTATGTGCTCCCAATTGATAATATCATCTATATTGTGTCTCATATTTACAATTTCGAATTTACCTAAATGGGAAGTGTCGTTAAACTCGGGGATAATTTTAGATGGTGTAACGAAATCATTATGAGGACTGAGGCTAATATTATCTAACTGTAATTTTTCAGGTGTGGACTTCTTTACATGATTACTTTGCAGTAGTTTTTTAAGATCATTCAATTTTCTTCGAGTTATGACAGTGTTTTCTCGTGCAACTTTACTTGTCCCTGCAGATTTTGTGTTTAAAGTTCGCTGTTTGTAGATCTTCATTTTATTTTTCAACACCGGTTGAGAGCATTCTACGATATTCTCATCTTTAAATTTGTTTTTCATTTTTCAAAAACTCGTTTAAAACTTATGCTCTTCTTTTAAAAACTGAAACAAATATTAAATATTATCAGGGCTAATGAAAGGTTTATAATAGGTGTGTTAAGCACTCTACATACCAAATCTCAGCCAACCTCAGCGTATGTAGAACTCCACACAACAAATTGCTTAATTTTGTGGAGGTGAGGGGAGCAAAAGTGGTTGGGGGGTCAAAGGGGTTGAGGTCTGCACACTACTGGGAGACGTTTCTTCGACTCTGTATAATTATTATACATACATTAATAAAAAATTAACCTATAAATTCACAGGCTACTAAAGACGATTGATTTACGCACTGAAACGAGTTTCGCCGATTTCATACAACTAGAAAACTGTATACATAGCCATCGAAAGCCGCCTTAAAAAAAAATAAATGCATTGTTACACAAAAAAAAAACTATTAAACTATCAGTGTTAATCAGTAGGTTTTAGCGGTTTTAGTCACAGTTGGTCACAGTTAAAAACAAGCATGGTCTTCTTCTCCTTCATGCGCATGCCAGTGCGCAAATAGGTAATCCTTGTATATATCAACCATGATCCGGTAGTGAGTGAGTCCAAAGTCATCTGAAACAGATTTAAAAGGTGCCTCGGGCAAGGCTCTCTCTTCTCTTCTTTGTATTTGCATTAGCAGAGTCAGGCAGAGTCATTGGCTTTGTCAGCTTTGTCAGAGATGAGGCTTTGTGCTTGCTATTAAAGCTTTGCACATACGGCCATGATCAGGTGGATTTGTATTTAACGTAAAGCACGTAGCTAACGTAAGTCCTCTCCTCCTTCGCGCCAGCTGGAACAAAGGTGAAAAGGCTCCCGGTTGCCCCAGGGTGGTGGGACAAAATACGAGAAGAAGCGAGGTCGGTCCGGTCTCTCCCTCTGATGAAAGGAGAGGCCCGACCGAGCTTTGCCCACAATAAATGAAGTCCAATAGGAACTCCGGGTTTCCCACACCCATAGGGTAGCAGCGAATGCTATTGGTCCAATTGGAAGGCACGTCGCACGCTTGCGCGCGACGTTTGGTGTTTCCAGTTTCCCCCTCGAGCAGCGAGTCAC
Organism: Synergus coniferae; assembly: GCA_032164275.1. Taxonomy (NCBI): domain Eukaryota; kingdom Metazoa; phylum Arthropoda; class Insecta; order Hymenoptera; family Cynipidae; genus Synergus; species Synergus coniferae. The sequence continues at coordinate 11,701,395 of JAUEJJ010000046.1, forward strand.
AGCATGGTCACAGCGGTCAAAGCCATGATCCACATGGTCACAGCGCACTAGATGCGCGCCACGCCTCCCACCCCTCGCGGAGCGCGCGCACTCAAATTGGCGGGAAAATTAAATTTGAATTGATATGGAAGTGAATTAATATCTTAAGGTTAGCCGGTTAGCTTTTTGAAGGAATCGAAAAATGTGTGACATTACTTTAGTCAATTTAGTCAGGTTTAGTGTACGGGTTACTCAAAATTTGTTCATTGCAGAATGGAGGGGGGCGCGTTTAAGGGCCTTTGAAGACATTTGTGAAGACTAGGGCGAATGTTGGTAAATCTGGAACATTCCCATAGGACATGTTCTAAACTTTCATTGAATTGCGGATTGCAAGGGCAACTAGGGGAGTCTACAATATTTTTCCTGGCTAGGCTTTCCCTAAGAGAAGTGTGATTGCTCCTAATTCGATAGAAGGATACAATCCACTCTGATCCACTCTCTTCGAATATTCAGGTTAGCGAACCAAGGTTTCCTACGGGGTTTATAAAAGTGATCAGTATAATATTTTCCAAAATTTTTCCCTCTAGTTTTGCAATAGTCCTGGGTTATTTTATCTAAATATTCACGAAAGAATCTAGCAAAATCTGTAGGTGGAGGCGTATGGAGGCGCGATGAAACAAGCATGGATTTGGCATGGATTGCCCGGATTGCCCCGTACTCTATTGCGCATACCATACGTCGCGCTCGGCATCTGATTGGTTGCTATTGGTGCGCAGTTTGAAATGCTAAGATATTTTTGTTTTTTTTTTTATAAATAATGGCATTAGATGTTAGGGAGCTGAGACTTTTAATGTTTATAATCATAAAAAAAACGTAAATAAAAAAAAAATATATATTAAATCACCAACCCAGTTCTAACACTTGAAAAATTAGTTTACCCTGATTCTTTTTTAAATTTTCAATTTGAATAAAAGAAAATACCAGTTGTATGAATATTTATAAATGTAATTCTTAATTTTGTAGAAGTGCATTTATATCAGAATGAAAGTGTATTAAAACGCAAACTATAAGTTAATCATAACGTAGTGAGTAAAAAATACGATTGAAATTGAAGCAGTAGAGCTAAACTGAATAAAAAATATAAATGTTATAGTTAGCACTTGAATCACTCTTTCATCGATTCTTCAGTAGGTTGACTTGGTTGAGATATATTATTATCAGGGTTCTTCTTTTTGCTTCCGGAAACGATGTCGTCGATCCTTAGGAGCAAGATCGCAGTTTCAATCGCTGTTTTGTAGGTTTGTAACTTAACTGCAAGTGGCTCCCAAATACCTCTTTCCTTCATGTCGACCAACTGGCCAGTTTCGCCATCAATTCCCCAGGTTGTTCCTCCAGTGGCATGTTTTGCACGCAGCGCAGTCAGTGTACGGATAGTGTTTGCTCCACAATTTTGAGCCAAAGTCCTGGGAATGATTTCCAAAGCTTGGGCGACTGCCTTGTAAGGCCACTGCTCGACACCAGCAAGAGCTCCAGCCTTTTCGGTTATAAGACGAGCAACTGCCATTTCTACAGCTCCACCACCTGAAATTAAAAAATTGACAATTAGTTGACATGCAATAGAAAATATTTTACTGTATATACACTGAAATTTATTTAAAAGGTATTTTCCTTACCAGGCACGAGTTTTGGCTCCATCAGTAAATTTCTAGCAACATGAAGAGCATCCTGAAGATTTCTTTCAGTCTCATTTAAGATGTCTTTACTTGCACCTCTCAACATAATCGTGCAAGCTTTCGGATCCTTGCACTCAGTGATGAAGCAGAAATACTCATCACCAAGTTTTTTTATTTCAAAAAGTCCAGCACCAGTTCCAACATCCTCTTCTCTCAACTCATCAGTGCGATTAACAACAGTCGCTCCACAAGCTCTACCAACTCTGTTGATATCTGATTTTCTCAATCGACGTACAGCAGAGATGTTGGCTTTCACCAAATAATGCTGAGCTAAATCAGAAACTCCCTTCTCAGTAAATACAACGTCTGGCTTCAAAGCGATAATGTCCTCACACATCTTCTTAACGTTTTCTTCTTCCATCTCCAAAATCTTTGTAAAGTCCGTCTCTTTCATGATCTCAATGTTGGTCTGAGACTCTCCTTTTTTATACTCCAAAGGACAATCCAGAAGAATGATTCTCGGGTTTTTAATCCAGCGACGCATTTTTGGATGAGTGACGTCTTTGTTGATCATTACACCTTTCAGAACAGTGCTGTCTTCGATGCTGCCTCCAGGAATCTTTTCCACTTTAGCATATCGCTTAATGTCAATTTCACGACGTCCATGTTCCTCGAACATGACTGTGTGAACAGCATCCAAAGCTATTTCGCAGGCAAGATCAGACCAGCGGCCGATGAATTTTGTACCAACACATGATTTAACGACCTCAGCGAGTTTTTTCCTGTCAGTGCGGTCGAGTTCGATACTTACTTGATCGTTGAGAACTGCAATCATATCCTCGAGAGCTTGACGATAAGCTCTGATAATAACTGTAGGATGCATTCCCTGGGCAAGGAATGGCTCTGCAGTTGCTAGAATTTCTCCAGAAAGGACGATGACTGATGTGGTACCATCACCGACTTCCTCATCTTGAGTTCTGGCTATCTCTATCATAGATTTTCCGGCTGGATGCTGAACTGTGATTTCACGAAGAATTGCATTTCCATCATTGGTCATAACAATTCCTCCCATTGGATCCATTAACATTTTTAGCATTGCTTGTGGTCCCAAGCATGTTCTGATGACATCAGCGATTGCCTTGGATAATAAGAAAATATGATTAAGGTGTGAGATTTTTCCTTCTTTGAAGTTAAATAATTAAAATAGTTTTTTTTTATCATTTACGTTTATAATTTTCAGTGGCAAAACAGATGTCAAAGATTAATTTTCTTACAAAAAATTTTAATGGGAGAATAGGTTCTAAAGTTTTAACAAATTATATAGAATAATTTTATATTATAGAATCCTGTACAAAATAATAGCTTTTTTTTATTACATTTATACTAAAAAATTTTTTTTTTTTTTAATTAGAATGATCAACAAATTAATTCTTATGCAATTTCATTATTTCAGATTTAGGACTGATTATTTTGAGGTTATGTATCAAAAGAATAATTTTTTTTACATTTCCTCAAATACTGAACAAAAAATTAATCAATTGGTACCTATATAGAGTAAAAACTTAAAATTAAGCTTACAAATTATGTTAATCGATAAAAGAATTTAAAATATGAAAAAGATGTCGAGAATGACTAATGGGACTAATACATCCTGAAAACGTTTTACTCCAAAATGAGTAGGCTAAAAATCAATGAAAACCTGAGACATGTGATTATTATTAGAAAGAACTTGACAAATAAAAGATTAAAATAAAATTAATTATAAATAAAATCTAATATTTTGTAAGTAAAAATCATGTTAATGCACATGGGTGTATGTCATGTATGTATTGTCGGTGAAATCCTTATAAGGACATATACGAAAATTACGTGTTGGAAGACCCACCTTTCCAGCCTGAATATTCTCCCTCTGCACCTTTTTTCCAGAGTCACGTTTAGTATTTTCGCCTGCAATTATGAAACACGACATGATTAAAATCCTATAACAAATTCTTTCGCTTTGGTAACCGAAAACAAAATACAAACGATATCATTGTTTTTCACTTACTCAAAACGACGATTGGAGCGGAACCTGGAAACATGGTTATCTTTTTTTTCTAAAACAAGTGAGTTTGAAATTTGATTGAAAAAAGAATTCAATCTGGAAAGAAATACAATTTCTGATCGATAGAGTACGCGTCAATTATTAAAAAAATTGATTTAAACAATGCGATCACAATTTTCCATCACGAGGACAAGACTGGAAAAGACAGTGTAGTGTGTACTCATTCTCACGGTAGAGGGCGCTTATCGTATCAGGGCCGAAAATTATCGGGTTCATAGAAAAATTATCGTTTTTCAAATTTTTAGTCAAAAATCAATAAAACTGTTAAAATATCATTAAATTTTACTAGAAAGTGAACTGAGGAGTTTGAAGTTTGCAATTACTCTGCTTTAAAAATCCACCAATTACATACATCTTGTGCACTTTTTAAGAATTTTAAGAATAATTATATTAGATGATTTATTAAATTATATCTATTTTATTGTATATGGAAAATTACGTCAAAAATATTATCCTTTTTTAAAAAAATAAGCCTTCTACATGTTCTGAAGGGGAATAATTTATTGCCAATGTAAACCCTTAATTTGAATATATGTATAACTATTTACAATTTTTTAATATCCTTGAAATTATAAGAATTAAATCGGAAAAAATACAATATACACTAAAAAGCGGGATTAAAAAGTATTCATTAATTAAACTTAAAGTTCGCGTATTTATAACGTAAATAATAAAAAAACTCTGTTGTATTTTCACATAAAGTTATAAATTTCATTGACTTTCCTTTATATATATATATATATATATATATATATCAAATATAAAAAATTATTGTTCTTCCTTTGAATTTTCAATCTTCTTTCACATCTCTTTTATTTATACATGACGCACATGAAAACTGACTATATACTCGGCATTGGTTCTCTGAACGGATATTGCAAAAGGATCCGTGGGATGGAAAGTAAAGGCTACTAATCGTCTTGCAACAACTGGTGGCGTACGGCCCAACATCCCTGCGTACATTCGAAATTTCAAGAGTCCAGAATCTCGAGCGTAAAACCTGAAAAATATATTCATTTGATTACTGATATTATTTAATATTCGTTAAAATTATAATATCATAAAACTACTCAATTATTTTGTAAGATTGCAAACCGAATAGGATGTTCTCCACAGGCCTTAGGACGTTCCATCATTGACACCCACTTTTCATCGTAAGAGAATAGGGAAAAGTCTAGGTACGGAGAACTAGAATAAGACTGTGCACAAATTGGCAATTGAGCAAGTAATCTTTTTGTGGCTTCGGTTATTCCACCATATCGAGCACTAACTATCGTTTGCTTAAATCTTTGCTGCATTATTCTGTAAAAAAATAAACTTTTAAATAATAATTTAATATCATTCGGTTTTCCAAGTTAGAAATGTCAACAGAAACATAAAATTTAATATTTTCAGATGATTCGAAATTTTGAACTAGAATGTTATCATTAACTAATACAGAT
>JAUEJJ010000046.1:11753705-11806038 GCA_032164275.1 Synergus coniferae
CAAATAAAAATCTCACATTCCCGTGGTTGATCAACTCGTACGTGAACTAACTTTACGCGAATGTACTTAAATTCTATTTTACGTAGCTAGAACGATTACGCTTGCACAGGTATAGCAGCAATCGAGGCAGGCCTCAATTCGTTGCTAATTTATACCACCGAATAAGGGAAAAACTTTACTGCAGCTTTCCTATAAAGAATCTCTAATAGATTTTTTCACAAGAATTACACATTTACAACATATATAAAAACGATCCTTTAGAGTTATTGATTATCCAAGAATACAGTTGTTTTCAAGCCTCACTACATTTTCTGAGATCTTTTATATTTATAAAATGGATGGAAACTTAATATTAATACAATAAAATGCTGAAAAGTAGCTCTTTATTAAGTTAAATGGTAAAAGTGTGCCTTGGTAAAAAGAGAAACTATAAAGTCTCTAAAAATGAAATTTCATCGCTGCTATAAAAATCCTTTCAAGGCTTGGTATAAGTTTTAGCAACACAGTTTCGATCCGTTTAGTTTAGTTTCGATCCGTATGAATTATATATTTCCCAGGTGAATTTAAATAATAGAAAATCAATAATTTCAATCGTGTTGCCTCAATTGAAAAGAAAGAACTTATTATTTATATCGGACATTATCAGATTGTTAAATGTAAAGTGCATTTTGTATGCTTATTCACTGATTTTTGTATGTTTATTTGATCTTGTCTTACTAATCAAAATAATCTTCCTTTTGTGAGATATGTATCGAGTTAAACTTGCTATTGTGGAAGTTGTATAGTGACTAATTGTAAGTAAGAACAGGTGAGAATTGCAATTATTTCATTTTGCTTCGAAGTTAATGGAGCGTTGCGTCTGATCACGAGCGTGAATTCAAGGATAAAATACGAAACGTTTCTGTTTTATAATTGAAAATAACAGGGTCAGTTTATTTTTCATGTGAGTCTTTAATTTGCTCGATTAATTTTAATATGACTGATTGTTATCTAACCAATTCTGGTACATAGCATTCCAAATCAGTGAAACTTAAAATTTTAAATTGCATAAATGCATGTCATTTTTTTGCAGATTCATGTTAAAAATTATTTCAAGTTTTTACAAAAATCTTGCTTTGGAATAATTTTTATTTTTAAAATGAAACAGTCTTCATTTATCTAAATTCAACATAATCCAAAGTTTTTAAAAAACAATTTGTATATTTTTCAAATTTAAAAAAAAAAGAAACTGAATTGGTTTCTGTATTACAAGAAATACAATTTATTATCAATAAAGCATTATTTAAGGCAATTCCAACCACTTTTTCTATTTAATAGCAGAAATGAGACAAAACCTGAAGTGTTGTATCTTTGTCTTTATTTTTTTTATTATTAATACCTTCATCTAGAGATCAAATAATTTCTTTAACGCATATTGAATCAATCGTAAAATATCTACGCTTGAAATATAAATTGCTCGTAGTCAAGACAGCAGAAAAGTATGCAGTTTGCGGCTTAACGGTAGATTCAATTGGCACTCCACACACGTGCAACAACACTACCATATATTGTCCTCAGACAGTTGGTGACACTAATGTCACCATTTCGACCATGCCTTTAATATCGAATCAAATGTATTTATTACTAGCAAAAATTTACCCGGTATTGCCTTTTGATATATTTTCAATTACTAGGGACCCTAGAGGATTTTAACTTTTTTGTAGATTACAAAAGTAGCTTAAAAAATTATTTGGAAAGTGAAGAAACACCCAGAAAACACTTTCTTCGAATCAAAGAAATTGTAGTATTGATAAGAAACATTTCTTTAATTCAAACAAATTTTTTGAATTAAATAAACATTTTCTATAAATTATAAACTTTGTTTGAATGAAACAAAATTATTTTAAAAGAAAGAAAGTTTTCTTGTTTATAAAGAAATTTTTACTCTGAATTATTAAAATAAAAGTTTTGATTTAAATCAAATTTTTTTTCTGAATGAATTACAAAAGTTTGTAAGCTTTTTAAAGATATTTTAAAAATTCGGCACACATACACTGGTCCTCAAATTTATATACATATAAACTTAATATAAATAATAAATAATTAATAACATAATTAATAAATTTATAATAATACTAATTCTCAAAATAAAGAAAAAATCATTTTCAACTCAAATTAATGAATTTTACATATTTTACAAGCTGCGTCTGGTACGCTTTCGTAAGTATTTATCCTGGATAATTTTACTTCATTAAACTCCCAAGTTTATTTCAATTCTGTTAATGTGTCTTTGAATGTGCGATTTATTTTTCAATTTGCCACATAATCGCGATTATTGAAGGTACAATGCCGCGGGGACAAATAACGATGGAAAAAGATGTTTGGGTTGACAGCAAACTTTTTCCATCATTGTAAAGGTGTTACGTAAGTGACGATTACGTTACGCAGAGCCGCTCGGCATTATACCTGTTAGGATTTAATGACAAAGTAAAACAGTTTGATGCTTTTCCATGGCTGTGATTAATTCTTTCGTTTGATGGTTTCTCAGGAGGAGCAGAATCGGGGTAAGCCTAATTGGGAACACCTGACAGACGAGCTCCATGTGCTGCTCACAGTCGAAGATACTGAGAACCGTGCCACCCTGAAGCTCGCCCGAGCTGTCGAGGAAGTCAAGAAACTACTTGTGCCCGTGGTGAGACAGTTCCAGCTTCAGCAACTTTTCTAGCTTTAAAACCATAAATAGATTTCTAGTAAATCTCCTCAAAACAACTTTCCTCGTCCGATTTTTCAATCCAAATGATTTTCGAGATTCAAGATAAAAAGCAGTCTTTAGCTTCAATACTTATCTATTAGAGTAACTTGAAAATTCTTCAAAAGCACCGTGTGCTTCAGTAGAGAGCGAAAATACTCTATTTTCGCAGATTTATCTTCTAAAAAACGCTCCATCTACATTTGAGACATTCTGAATTTTAAATTTCGCGCCATAAACCTCTAGTTTGGGAGTACTGTTCGGTTTTGAACGTTTTTTTTTTATTTAAAATTTTTCCATACCTTTAAAATTTGAAAGAGGAACTTTTGATGAAAATATAAGTTTATCAACAAGGAATTTTTCATAATCAAAATAAAAAATGATTATTAAGGGCCTCGTTCTAACAAGACCGTAAGGAAAGGAGATTTAGGTCTTTTAAATCTGTAGAATTAGAATTGCAGTACTTATAATTCATCTCCTCGGCAATTAAGAATCCTCCTAAAGAGATTTTAATGGCCCGAAAACTCTTTATAAATCTTTCTCTGATTACAAAGAATTATATTTCGGAAATCTCTCTTGTAATTACGACCAATAATTTAATTCTAATTACTAAGAACCCAAAGTAGAGTAAGAACAGAAATACAATCTGAAAGATTATTCGAAATGCAAAGATAAATATTATATAAAAGTAGAAAATTAAAGAACAAAATTTAATCCCTTTTTCTTGTTTCCTTTGCTCAGATCGTTGATGGAATCGGACAAGCGACAGAGAAGTCTGCCTCTCTACCTGATATTGAAATGTATCCTGGTGCAACAGGCGTGGCTGAGTCCTTTTAAATACCTCTGAATTATGAAAGGTCCAAAAACCAGACTCAACCGGCATTCCAGATTCCAATTCTCATTCTTTTGAATCTTTTATCATTCATCTGGAGAAGAAAATGATTTTACAATCGCTCTGCTCTTTAATAATAACACGTCCAGTTTAAATCACGATTTTAATAAGAGTTTGTGCAAGTACTAAGGAAGCAATCGGTGCATATAAAATGAATTATGAAGATGAACCTTTTGCTCTCTGGCACAGTGAATCGTAGTAACGTGGTCTCGGTCATTTATATACATATATCAAGTCGTGTTAAATTCCTATCTTATTAGCCGACTATTAGACGATAGACATTTATTAGACTTTCAATTAGAATTACTCGTCAAATAGCGCATCGCGCCTCTTCTCTTCTAAATGCAACGATATTCGTGAAATCTGAGGCGTAGAAAGTGGGCCATTAAATTTTGTGCACTGGGAGGACACCTGCGATGCTAAAATTTACTCGAAGATGACTCCAATGACACACGAGTTTCATACAAATTCGCGAGTACGAAGGTGGCAAAAGAGGAACGTGCCAAAGCCACCGCAACACGAAATATTTGCCAAAGTCACATATATCTTTGCTCAGTTATTATACTCTTGTAGTTTATGCTGTAACTCTCCCCACTGAGAATCTGAGGAATGCTGCTCAGGCTGAGGCTGACCACGTTCGACGATAGGCAACAAAGCCAGCCTTTGATAGGATACATTTCATATTGTGACAAGTTAAAATTACTCGGGGTATTAATATCTTGTTGGCAATCGTAAAAATAATTTTCTGTGTGAAAGCACCTCTCAACAGAGCCAATTGCATCATTTTGAGCCATGAAACTACTGATGGGACACCGAAACGATAATATCGATATCAGGGTGGCCACATGTCAGAGAAGTCAGGGAAATGTCAGAGAAATTGGAAAGTTTTGTGGCCACCTTGGATATATATCTATATATTTCGATATTTTCGATATCGATATCCCATCACTACACGAAATCCCAATTTTAAAAAAAGATTTTTAAAAAATTGCGAAATTCTTGTTTGAAAATGAGGATTCGGGGGAGGAAATTGACTTCAATTTTGATCCAACACCCTTAATTAAACTTTTAATAGCACATGTTAAAAAACAGTCTTGATATTTTCTGACGGTGATATCGATTGTTAGCAGGCCGATGGCGAGGACGAGTTGAAGAAGAGGCAACTGATGGAGCTGGCCATAATCAACGGAACTTACAGAGACTCGAACACAAAAGTTGCAGCAGCAGCAGGTAATTATTTTGCATAGATACGACAATAACTCACAAGGAAAAGCTTTAAGTCAAGTCTAGATGGCAAACGTCAACCACATTCTTCCATGTGAGATACTTCCAGTGAAATCCAACTGTAAAGTAAAATGTTTATTGAAAAAGAAGAACAAAAGCTGGGAGCAGCATCCAAATTCTTGTTTGTGTTCTTTTAAACACTTTCTTGAAATTTCTAATTTTAGATTTACGTACTTTTGAAATTTTGAAATGTTTGCAAATTAATATAATGGACTTATTTATTTATTTTTTTTTAAATTCAAAAAGTAGGGTGACCCAAGACAAACAAAACGATTTTTTTTATAGAGGGCAACAATCCCCCGTATTTGATTCCAAACCGGAAAAAAAAAATTCCCTGTATTTTTTTATTCTAATTTTCATAGGTATTTAATTTAAAAACTGTCCTTAAATCCAAAAATGTTAATTCTTCATGAAATCAATGCTTTTCAGCAATCTTTCTCGTTTTTTTTTTTTTTTTTACTAAAAATTATTTCTATTGTTGTTCATTAAAATTCCATAAAATCGTTTGAAATCTTTGGGATCTTGTGAAATTATTTAAAATGCATTAAAATTTCTTGAAAGTTTTAGAAATTTTTTGAATTCTCTGAAATTGCTTTAAATCTCTTGAAAAAGAAAAAAAGTAGAGACTTTATTTTTTCGGATGTGGAATCAAATGCAGGGAATCGTTGTCCTCCAGCAACAAAAAAAATTTTGCCACGCATTTTTGGATCACCCTATAAAACAGTTTTTGTCAAATATTGTATTCTGTAAAATTCCCTGTTAAAAATATAGTCATGGGATATCACCTTGAGGCAACGCCAATGAGATGCTCAGGTAGGATGACATGAAACAACATGAATCAACACCAATATGATGTCCGGGTGACAAGATTTTTTTACTGCTTTATATCTTAGGATACTTACTTATGGAAAGAGTAAAATTTTGAAAAATTTACCCTTAATTGCCAAATTCGAAACTAATACCAGAATTCTATGGACAAAATTAAAAATTAGAAAAGTAAGCAGGGACCATAACGAAAATTAAAGAAACGAAAGTTCTTAATGAACCTAAGAAAAGGCAAACAAAAGTTGTTTTAAATATATTTCTCTTATAATGTTTTCCTTCTTTGAAATTGTAACAATTACAAGTAATTAAGTTCTAATCTCAAACTTCCATTTCTTCACTTTACTTAGCAAATATTATAATTAACCCAGTGGGCAAACGATATTAGGAACGTTTTTAGAACATTCATCGAACATTTTTGGAACGTTCCAAAAACGTTTCTAATATCGTTTGCCCACTGGGAAAATATTATTTTCGTTTCTTTTTGATGGTGGAGGCGAAAGAAAATTTTCGTAACTGTCTCTGATCCTAAGTTAAATTTCCATTTTAACCAAATCCATTGTCATTCGGACTTTATTAACTACCATATTTACACAATAACTAGTTAAGCCCGAGATCAGCCTAAAAAATGAGTGTAGCTTTTGATATTGCAGCTTGTGATGCTGAGGAATGGAGGCGCCTGGCACAAGCAACCGCCGAGTCACAGCGCTTGCTTCCTGGTCTGGGAACACCAATGAGGACACCAAGTGCACCTCTCGGTGCCCCACTGATCCTCTCTCCAAGGATATCCGTCCCTACGACAGGCGCCTCCCTACTAAATGGTTCTGGACCACCAGCTTCCCTGTTATCTGGAGACCCCCATGGTCTCATCTACACGCACTACCCGGATTATGCCAACTACGCAGCGTTGGCAGCATCGCCATTACTCACAGAGTACGCCACGGCTGACCATTCTGGTGGGTTGTTTGCGCGTTGACGCTAGGCCGAGCCTCTATGTCGCTCCTCTTAACGAAAAAAAAACTCAGCTCGGGTTTACTCCGTTGTTAGCGTTTTCGTGAGGACCACAATCCGTCGATCATTCGACAAAGCTTGTCCAGTTCCTCAGGGATTCGACTAAACAGATTATTATTCAAATTGCAATTCAATTTGGAGAACGTAATTGCAAGGTGTCAGCTATGATAGTCCATAAATAATAGCAGGAACATAAAATTAAAAAAACTCAAGGTGCTCTCAAATAATAATACGATTTTTTATACATCAGTCATTTGAGTCACCCTTCGGTGGAGAGTTCATTAATTTTTCGAAAAATTCAATCCAATTTCATCGTTGAATTCACGGGAAAATTCAAGACATTCAATTAATTCAACTCATCCCTTTGATAATTTTTTGTAAATTAACAAATATTTTCGAGAGCACCTTCAATTTTAAAGATTTAATTTTTTTGGACAAGTTCACAATCTCAGTCTCCAAAATGTTTAATGAAAAGGCACCCTTATTCACCTGGAAATGATTGTTGTCATCAAATGAAAATTATTTGCATCTCCTTTTTAAAGGCCTTTTTCTTTCTCTGTTTCAAAGAGAAAGATTTTCACATTTTATTTAATTGATCCTCAGTGAAAAAGTGGTGCTTTTTCACACAGAATAGTATTCTCTTCTAGAGAATTTGTTGCTATAAAATTGAAACCTGGGGAGAATGGTACTTTTAAATGCTGGACTTCCCGTGATTTTAAAACTAGAAAAGTTATTGTATTTTTATTTTATTATTATTTTATAATTGTTGTTGTTGGCGCGTTATAGCGGTTGTCGGATGATGGACGGATTTTGTTGACGATATAGGGCTGAATAACTCAACACGTGCTAGGTTTGACCTACGTGAGTTGCGGTACTCGATTAATTACTCGATTAATTTCTTTAGTATATTTTAAAATATACTTCTCTCTAGGCTAGGTGTTTTTAGTAAGAAAATAGAAAAACAGTCAATTGCTAGTCCGTCAGTTTTGATTAATTACATAATAGAGTTATATAGAGCAACGTAGCCCATGATATGTCACGACTTAAGAAGCAGCAACGTACGCATGACATTATAAACGTCCAAGTGTAGGTATTTAAATGATAGGGATTGTATTTTCCGTTAAAGTGCTGCGGTACGAGAATGTATAGCTGTACTAGTCCAAAAGTTTACATTTTTTTAATAGACAAGACTTGATCATCATGCCTTATAGACAATTTAGCAGATCTAGTAAAAGATCCTGATTAATCAGATCCTGATTAAAATCGACCTAGACTAAAAGCGAGTCTGGATATATTTTAATTAGAAAAAAGGAACTGATCTGAAAGGTGTTTCCGCGTCTCAAATCAGCAGAAGATATCAAAGATTACAATCAGTAGATTTTAGCTCTTGACCTTTTTCTCTTTACTCAGCAATGCGAAAACGTATTCATTCAAGGAGAATTTAATGAGCAAAGATTCACTTATTTTGTTCAATTTCAGGGCTAGTATAGTAAAGTTTATAAACCTAATACACTCAGTATTGAAAGTGGCATGGTGTTAAGTGGGCCAGTTAATGGCACTGTCGTGCAATTCGTAGCTCGTGATTCTAATTAACACGGAAGAACCGTATTAGAAAACCAGACATTTAATCAAAAATTAATTTTACTTCGATTTGTACGTATTCAGTTACCCGTGACAAATTTTTCGGCAAAGCAAAACGTATATTTATTACAATTTTTTTTTAAAACGGTGGGTTTCTCGCGTATTCGCGAATCTTTAAACGATCACGTATAGTACGTCGCCGTGCACTACTCAATGCAATAATCAAAGGCCATTCATTGTTGTAGCTATTATTTTAATGATAATTATTATTACGCGAAAAAGTATAGAAATATATGTATTTATTGAAAAACTAGAGATTTAGAGAATCTTAGAATGTTAGCATTTTTCAGAAGTTTTTTTTTATATAGAATTATTACTAGAGTTAAACTCGAAAAGATGTACCGTTGGATATTGTTAGTTTTTAAATATTGCAATTACGATTTTATACTCTTAGCTCGGAAATATTAACAAAGATTTTAACGTTTCGATCCCAGAGTAAAAATGAAAATCCGAAGGATGTCCTCGAGAAATCAAAAGACGCCTTTTCGACTTTCTTCTTATCTGGAGTCGTTTTTTTTTTCTTAATAATAATACGGTGATGGTCATTAACTTGGTAATTCTTTCTGCATTTTTTAATTTGTTTTGTTTTTTTTTAATTTACTTTTTCTTTTTGTTATTCGTTTTAAAAGATTCGTGCTTGACCAGTAATTAAAATCGGTTGTAACACTACAAAGTACCACTAGAATCTCAAGTAAAATCCCTAGGGTTGGTATCAACAATAACACACGACTAAACAACAATTAACTCGATCGGTCCGCCTTTCCTACGAAACTTACTTACACATATTTTTTTTACTAAACGTCCTGACGTCCTAATCAAAAATCTTTCTTCTGTTATACACGTACTGTTAACTTTCAAATAATCAAGTCAAGATCCGCTTATTATCGTACGGAAGTTTGAGCTTTAATATTCTTGCATGTTACCCGTGGAAATAGGAGCGATCGAAAGGGAAAAAATACGAACGAGGAAAGACTGAAAAAGTGCTTATTCGTGTCCAAGTTTATCGTAATGTTCTACCTTGCCACGAAAGCTTAAATTTGATTTTTTACTTTCCATGAGTAAAAATTCCAAAACCTTCGCGGAACGTCGCATTTGAGTAATAGATTGCTAATAAAATAAATTCAGATTGGTTTAACTTTGAAAGCGTTAGGAGAGATTTTTCCTACAAATAAATGGCTGGTGATAGGTAGGATTTTTTACGTAGGATCTTAGGCAGACAGCTAGGCGTAGGAAATACCCAGGGACCAAATAAACGTGTTTTCAGGACTGATGGTTCTAGCGCATACTTGTAGCTGTGTATAAGCTTATCGGAGACTATACGTTTGATTCGATCTATGAACAATAGACTCAAGGGCGTTGAATACAAGTTCTAACTTCAAAATTCGATTTCCTCGTATTACTCAACAAATATTATAACTAGATATTTTTTCGCTCTGTACGCATATTTCTATTTAAAAAATGAATAGTGCTACAGAGCAAAAAATATATATTATTCTCATATTTGTTAAGTAAAATAAAAAAATCGAATTTTGCGATTAAAATTTCGATCCAACGTTCTTAAAGTACTTTTTGAAATTTTTTTTATTCAATAAAATATGTCAGTTCTTAGAGTCGATGAATTAGTAAATTTTTACTAGTTGAAGAGCATAATATTAAAGTAATAGACTAGAAATTCAAGAGAAAAAAGTATTTAACAAGTCACAAAAAGAATACTCCTAGAATATTGATATAATCATGATTTACTCGCGCGGATTATCACGAACGAATAGTTTTCGAGGATTATTGAACACAAAAAGAATATATGCTACTTGTACGAGAATCATGTAAATTATTTTATATTATTTTATATGATTATTTAATTTTATTTTTTTATAAAGATTTAGCCATTATATTTATACGATGAAGGGTAAAGTGACGGATATATATATATAAATATATATTTATAGTTATATTTAAATAATTTTAATAAATATATAATAAATATATATTTATATTTAAATAATTTAATCGAAGCATAATTTTAATACTCATTGTCGTTTCAAAACGAACAATTTTTTTTTCTTTTTACTATACGGTAAAAAACAAGATTTACCTTTGACTTCTTGGACAATCAAAAAATCTGTTGCAGCCATATTTAGTGAGTGAGAGACTCTGAAAAGCCATTTTTTCTAGGCATTTTGAGTATAACGAACGACTTCGAACTATACTTCACATACATAGATTTTAAAATGTAAACCCTATTTTTATATTTTTAAGTGTTCGAATTTTAAGAGTAGAAAGCTTCGTCTATTTTTCGACGTTGAGTACAGAGATTTTTAATCTTTTAAAATGACGAAGCTTGCTACTTTTATTCTATCGTAAAGAACGAGCTGTTTGAAAAAGAAATTTAAATTAGAATTGAATAGAATTAAAAATTAGAATTTCAAATAAAAATTAATTAAGCATGTTGGATCCAAATTCTAACTTCAAAATTAAATTTTCCATTTTACTCAACAATTATTAGACCTAAATATCTTTTAGCTCTGTGGGTGTGTTTTATTTTAAAATAAAAGTGTGTCTATAGAGCAAAAAAATATTTATAATATTTACCAAGTAAAATGAAATCAAATTTTGTAATTAGAACTTTGATCTAACACTCTTAATTTTAAATCGAATTGAAGTGAAGAAAAGTTTTTGTTTCTCGCAGCTCGTGATTTGAACTTCGTGGCGACTTTGAGTTGCAACTTAATTTGTTGATGAATGATAGTTTTAGAATAAATATTTATATAGACGAGAAGCCGGGCACTGTGGGGCCTCGGTAGAGATTTTGTATGCGGCGTGATTACTGATATTTGTATGTTGGGGACAGGTGCAGCAGCCGCTGCCAAACAGCGTAGGCATCTGGGTCAGATTCGAGAGCACCCTTATCAAAGGGCTGGCGCTCTCTCGTGAATACTGAGTACAGAGTCGCGCCTCCGCGGAAAGGTTAGTTTTGCACAAACGTAATTTACGTTATATATTTGATATAACTTTGTACCGCCTACCAATGTATGCGAGAGCTTCCGCATGGCACTCGCCTTCTTTTGATCAAAAGTTAAGGATGCTCAAACAATCACATCACAAAATACTACTTGCAAACTTTAAAACTGTTCCAAGTTCTAATTCCGTTTCGTCATTTTACTCAACAGATATTATAACTAGATATATTTTCGCTCTGTAGACTTACTGTTTTTGAAAATAGAAGTGTGGCTACAGAGCTATAAAGTAGCCCTATAGAAATAAAAAATATCTTATTATAATATTCGTTAAGTTTTAACTTGTATCTCCCTTACGAAATAATATTTTAGGAAAATTAGTTATATATTAAAATATTGATGAATTTTCTATAATGATTTTTCTACAATGAGTTTCCTACAATTATTTTTGATTGAAGGAATAAATAATATTAAAATAGTGATGATTTTCCTATGATATTTTTTCGTAAAGGCCAACACTCCTAAAAAGAAATGTCATGGTAGTTTTCTACCTTTTTGTAGAAAAATCTATGAGATCAATTCATATTTGTTATAAGAGCATCCTTAGCAGTAGTGCTGTGTGAACGCTCGTTCTGTGTACCTGACACCGCATCAATCGATTCGGTATTTTATTGAAATTCGAGTTTTATACCTACAGCATCCCCAGGAGCATAAATGACACAGTTGCCCCGTCCTTATTTTAAAAATTCAACAGCAGCAATTGTCAAATTGGAATATCTTTTTTTTTCTACACTTTTTGGCGTAACTCCCCGCTCTTAGGTCTAAGCAATAATCGCGTGTGCAAGAGAACAGGTTTCTTTGTGTTGCTATTTACGTAAAATCGGAGAATGTGGGTGCGCACCTCCCCCATCCTCACAGAAATTAGTAGCAAGGCACTGCCCAGCATTATTACAACAAAAAAATTAAAAAATTAAAAAATTAAAAAATGAGAGAAATGTACAAGAGAAGAAAAATTTAAAAAAAGAACGATAATTAATTGAAAGGCAGTTAGTATTGCAGCAGGATAGGGGCAGTGTGGTGTTTGTGTAAAATTACACTGAAAGATTTTGGTGCTTATAGTATATTCTATCTATAAATATACATATACATATATTAGTAAGATTTCAATCCGTCTATTGTGAATCTTTTCCAGGACATTATAATTATATTTTGCATTTTGTTAATTTTTGGCAACTTGTGCCTGTGGAACACTTATTGAATTTCCATTTTATTGTGTATACAAATCGACATACGTATATGATTATATAATTATACGAATTAAATAAATATTTATATGAAAAATGAGTCTCTTGTTACGAGTAAATTGCAGGGGTGGTAACGCGGGACACGAAGGTATCTCGATTTTAATAATTATTGTTTGAGCATGCGACGATAGATCAGTCTGGAATTTATAGTCAACGTCCATACGATGCGAGTAGATTATAGTCACTTCTAAAATATTTTTAAAGTATTTTTAAAATAATTATAAGTAACTAGATCCGATCTCTTGCTCTCGTTCGGATTGCGAGGCTGTGAATTTCACTGATCTGTTTTCCATGATTGATCAATAACAGTATTTGGTGAGAAAAAAAAAGTGAGAGAAAGTAACGCCTTAAGGTGAAGATCACTTTGCACGGCAGGGCGCTGATATCGCCCAGGACGGCGTCCCACCCTTTCATGTATTTTCACTAACATTTGAACGTAATTGATAAATAACTACCACCCTTATCATAGACGCAATTTCATCCATCTCATAGACTGCACAATAGCACCATCTTTTATTGAACTAACAAAAATGCTCCACATGGCCAAGTTGACACTAACTTTATATATTTTTTTCCAATAAAAAAATATATATCTATATTTTTTTTAATACTTTACAACGTTCGCTTTTGATATGCCTGGAACTATACTGTATAAATCTGTCCAACATGGCACGTGCGTAACTCATGAGCCTCTGCCACCTGCTTGCTGATGGGAAATTATTAATCACTATAATTAATATGATCGCATATGTAATATGCAATAACCAAGACCTGATACCTCGACGACAACGTCACTTACTAAGCATTGCTACTTGGTGACAGGTGCACACCCAAGCTGCCTCTAAACTTGTTATTTTGAAAATTCAGGGCGTTGGATACAAGTCCTAAACCCAAAATTCAATTTTTTTATTTTACGTCAAAAGTATTACAATTATATATTTTTTCGCTCTGTGTGCATATTTCTATTTAAAAAATGAATAGCGCTACAGAGTGGAAAAGTACATTATTTTAATATTTATCAAGTAAAACGAAGAAATCGAATTTTGAAGTTAGACCTTGGATCCAACGCCCTTAATACATTAGACAATTGATTTTTTTTTTGAGCTGGGTGCAGCTCCTCTTAAACGTTCTACTCTAAATAACGTCTCTTACAAATTATCAATCGTTTTTACATGCCTACAATATTTCCTAGTCTCTTTGCCTGTCCTATGCGCGGGGAGGGTACACGAGCCACATGAAAGTAATAATTATTTAATCTGTGTGAAAAGTTGCCTGCCACATTGTAACAAGGCGCAGGTTTATAGTAACTGTTGTACATGAGGACCTTTCATTCAATAATTGTACATTTACGAATCAAAATGCTTTAAACTAATCAATTTTACTCGACGATGTGTAAAGCAATGCTACATTCGTACTGTTCTTATCCTAAAAAAAAGTAAATTCATTTTTAGAAATCTTATTGCTTTTGCTGTCTGGTAATGGTTAACTGTTCGAAATTAATACGAGTACCAAACTCTTAAGTACCAAACTTTTGTATAAAACTCTTATACTGTCAATAATAATTTTACTGTTGAGAATATGCATTTGTACGTAATAATTGTCGAGAGCATTGCTTTTCATTAACCATATTTCTCTCAGCTGATGAGCTATTAGAATTAATGTTAACGTCGATCATAATCAAAATACTAACAAACTGTTTTTCTTTTCTTTCTTGTTAACCCTGGTTGCCCATGGCCTGTAGGCTTGGAGTGCTAACAATGGAATCCACTCGCCCCGTGCTAACACCTGGACTCTGGAACAGCATCCGCGTTTGATTGGTTCGCCAACCAGCCGACAGACCTTCGCCGTCCGCGTCACCAGCCCTGTTCGTCAAGCTTATCCATCCTGAAAATCCTTATTACCCAGAAGTCAGTACTTCGTATATCTTAATATTTTATTTGGGCACCGGTAATAGGCTATTATACTCATCTGTACTGTTATCTATTCTCAAGAATTTTACGGTTTCCTCCTACAAAATCATCCTCCAGAGAATGTAATTTTTATCTTTATTTTTGGTTAAATATCGCTATCAAAGTTTATAATCGTGGTCCAGTTGAATCTGCGTATTGTTCATGAGATATTTAAGGTGATTCTTATCTGGAAAGTATCCTTATTCTTCTAAAGTTGTTTAAAATGTAGTTTAAGAATACAAAACAGTTTTTTTTATGTAAATTATATAGCTGTAAATAATTTTTATATCTGGAAATATGGGGATTAGATAATTTTTTCTCGTTCAGAAGGTCCAGCTTGTTAAAAATGTCTCTTTAATTTCAAATTTCACGCCACAAAATCGCAATGCCACACTTAAACGTAACATCTGAAAACAGTGAAACAAGTAATTTTTTATACAGACTTTGATTAAATTGAAGAATTCCGGAAGCTTCCTTTTCTGACATACCTCGTTATTTAAGAACTGCAGAGAATATTTTTATAATAAAGATTAGTTTTGCGATTTCAGAAAAGAAAACTTGCTTGGGTTTAAAATATGAAAATTTCTGAACTAGAACTTGAAAGTGGAGGAAACCGGTTAATAATAATTTTGACAAAAAAATCGATGCGCTGGCCCACTACAGAACTAGTCGAATCGAGATTGAACGACGAAACACGTTTGGCTTTTACAGTACTTATATCGACACAAGAGTGTATCAAATTTAACAACTTTAGGTATTATAATAAAAAGGCACAACATGGAAAGCATCGTGCATGGAAGGAAGAACAAGGAACCCGAAAAACGAAGATTTTGCTTTCTGTGATTCAATTTTTATTTCTTTACCTAGTAAGTAGGATTGAGTGAAAATTTCTAAAATTGATTAGAGTAAAAAAATGAAATATTTGGTGTTCGAAAGAAGCAAAAGAAAGTGTTTTTTTTTTTTAGTTTTTTCCTATACTAAACTATAACTTTTTTTACTCTGTCTCTCCGTCCTACAATTAACAATAAGGTATAAGAAATCTAAAAACTTGAGCTACGATCTTGCAAAATCTTATAATAATCTCACAAGAATCTCAGATTTACTTAGAGAACGTAACAACGTAAGTGAGTCTACATGAAAAATGCTCGAAAAAAGGCAAATCACAAAACAAAAATCTCAACCCTGTTGATCTGGATTTTTTATAAATTGTTTTTTTTTTTTTTATAGAAAATTATTCTAATTGTGCCTGGGAGTTATTTTTATTGATAATCGGCTGTCGTATTATCCGAACAAACGTGATCGATCTGTTGGTTAACACTTTTTGCTACGAATTATTTCGTCTTAGGTAAAATACTTGTATGTAACTTGTTCATAATTGCAGGAGCGATTGCGTGAGAGATTGATTTACTTAAAGTTGATTAACCTTATATTAATCACATCTTGTTAACTTTTAGGTCTGCCATACAAAGTGACGATACGAATTGTAGTATATTATTTCTGTACAATTGTAATGTGGATTAATTAATTAAATTAATTAATTAAATTAATTAATTAATTATTAAACTATTGAATAAGATAGTTTCAAGGATTTTCATTCGTCAAATCCTAATGTTATATCGGTAGCTCGTCATTGTTGTACATACGTGTTTAAAGCATAGATACATCATGAGTGATCTGCAATCTACTTAAGTTCTAATCGTGACATTACATATTATTATAATAATAATATTATTATTATTATTATCATACGTAAACGATATAAATATATTATATAAGAATTTCTATAGTCCTACACAAAAGAATAGACGCGCGTATTTTTCGTTTTGTTGTGCTTTAATGTTTATGACTGTGTATGTGTTCAGGTAAATTGAAAAGACCTGCATTCATACACAAAAAATTATATTACAAAATATCCAACACAATGCAAACGTTGTCATTTTGTATTTTATAAACAAACGAATTTGACTTTATACATATTTGAAACTGGAATTTACAATGAATAATAATTTCTAAAATAAGAGAATCTGAGGACACGTTTGCAGTTGTGTGGGTTTTGTATAATTATAAATAATAATGTAGAAAAAAAATGGGCAAGCAATTTTGTTAGTGTAACTGAGTTTAAATTTATCACGATAGTTGATTAATTTTTCTGAATTTATTCTCATTTTGTTAGATTCATATTTTATTGTAATGTTGGCACGTACATTATCATCGTGCAGGATATTGTTGCAATATTATCAGACGGGCAGCAACACAAAATAATACCTACCGATTTTTTAAATCTCTATGAAGATCTGAATATTATCTATTGAATGTATATATATATTATAGTTCTGGTTTTAAATATAAATGCAAGTAAAGAAATTTTTTTATATTCTTTAATTTCATTAATCTAAACTTTCTCAATCTGAATAAAAGAATAATTTTTATAAAGAGAGTTTATACATTTTGATCTCAATATTTCTTTTCTAGAATATTATATTCTGTACTACGATAATAGGTATGATCATTTTAAAAAATATTAAATAGTTTGGAAAACCAGAATTATAATTTCAATATATTGATGTATATTGCTCTGTCTCAGAAATAGCTATGTTTTTTATTATGAAGAATTTCATTAATATAAGAATGTCATTGACTTTATTATGAAAACGACAAGAAATCACTCAATATTTCATAGTATTGACTTTATGACTTTTTATTCAATCATTTATGTATGTAATTCAAAAAAATTCGATCAATTTGAAGTATTTAGTTACTATCTACTTCGCCAAGAAGCTTCATAGAATTTTTTTTTGGATATATGACAGAGACATATTTTTATTACTATTGTTACAACCGAAAATGTTTATCGAGTATTTTTACTTGAATAAATTGAAAAATATGCACCTTGTTTTCTTTATTGTGCCCTTTATTTCTAATATCTATGCTAAGACTCACTGATAAAAAAATTCATTTTTTCAAATTTCATTTGATTTCTGCAGGTAATAAAATTTTTAAAACTTAAAATATCTTGAGCTTATAAATTCTATTAAATTTTTGGATATTCAAGAATTTAAATAATAAAATTATCAAATGATTCTGCATTTATCTTCACTAGTTACTTTTTTAGGTCCTATGTATTTACTGGCTGTTACTGGCAGTTACTGGTATTTAAAAATGCACCTTAAAGCTTTGCACATACGGCCATGATCTGGTAGTGGCGTTGCTGGCGTTGCTCCGGTTGCTCGTCTTAAAATACCTATAAGTTTCTATAGTAAAATTTTTCTAAAATATTCAGTAAAAGATATGAATTGTGTAAACAAGTGTGTTCCTCTTCTAAGTGGCTATGATATGCCATTCGTTGGAAGTAAGAAATTAAAATTAAGCGAGACATTTTTAAGAAAATTGTCTTCATAACCTCGCTTTTCAAGACTTTTATTTTCTTACAAACAATTATCTGTTATATATAATTATTAATGTTATAGTTCACAACAAGTATTTTTAATTCTCTAACGCTTCATTTTAATCTAAAACTCAATGTGTTATTAAAAAAAATTTTAGTTGGAACCTATAAAGTACGCAGCAGTGATATTTTCAGAGTCCTCGATGAAAGTTTAAACAGTGGATTCCGTTCAATTGGTAAGTGAAAAATTAACAGTTCTACTGCATATCAAGTTTTAAAAGGTCTGAATATTTCATTTTTTTCCTGATATTATTGTTATTTAGACACTGCCGTTGTATACAGAAACGAGGAAGCAATAGGAACTGCTTTAAAAACATTGCTTCCAAAATATAATCTTAAAAGAGAAGACCTTTTTATTACTACTAAACTTTGTAAGTACGAATAATTGCTATTATTCGCAATATTTTTCTCTACTAAAAATACTTTTGTAGTGCTTCTTTACTCGAAAGAAAATTATTTTGCATCCAGAGAAAGTAATACGTTTTGTGATAATTTTGTCGTAAAATTGTTTATTCTTAAATAATTTTTTACTAGGCAAAGCCTTTTAGTTATTTATGTAGTTATTATTACAGTTACAAATTCTACAGTATGTAATAAAGTTAAATTTTTAAAAATCTGTTAGCATTTTTAGAAACTTTTTGAATTTAGATTATGGTTCAAAGCCTAAAGTGAAATTGTGACTATAATGCCGTTTGTTATATTATATTGATAATAGCTCCAAGTGATAATGGTAATCCAGAAGGAATTAGAAAGGCAGTCGAAACCTCGTTAAAAGCATTAGACACATCATACGTCGATTTGTATTTGATTCACTGGCCTGGTGCATCAAGAATACCCGAAGGTTCATCTGATAACTCCAAGTTACGCAGTATAACTTGGAAAACATTGGTCGATCTGCACAAGCAGGGTATTTTGAAATCTATAGGCGTTTCTAATTACAATATTAATCATCTCCAACAGTTACTTGCTGACTGTGATGGCGTCAAACCTTCTGTTAATCAAGTAGGTTTAAAAAGATATGATGAGATAATTATGTGAATTTCCATTTATCTACAGTAATCTATAATACAATATTTATTTGTTACACTTTTTAGGTAGAATGTCATCCTCATTATCGGCAAGATGATTTAGTTAAATACTGCACACAAGAAGGCATTCACATTCAAGCTTATTCCTCTTTAGGAGGTAGTGATAATGGCACACTTTTAAACGATCCTATTGTTCGTCAAGTTTCGTCAAAACTTAATGTATCACCTGCAAGGTTACTTTTAAAATGGGCATTGCATAGAGGGATTGGTAAGTTTGATAATTTTTTTTTTATAAGATATCATCCTATCATAAAAGAGAGGTTGCGATTAACAAATCAAGTTTTGAAGAACATAAAGAAATCAATTTTTTAGGAATCATTCCGAAAGCAACAAAGACAGCACATATCAGAGATAACATAAAATTGGATTTCACAATCGATGAAGATTCAATGGATTTGTTAATGAATTTACCTCAAAAAAAATACTCTTGGGATCCTAGTAATGTTAATTAAAGCCACTTAATAATAGCTGATAATAGTATTGGCTATCAGAATCATAGATTTATTTTCAAAAACTAAATTTAAAAACTCTAGGAATTTATTTTTATCTCTAAAATGTTAGATTTTGCAAACAAAGTAGCCAAATTGTGCCTTGACAAATATAACTCGCTTAAAAAATCTGGGAAACCGACCGATAACGAATGGACAGTTCTGTCTGGCATTGTTTTAAAAAGTAATGTAGAGCAATTATCTGTAGTAGCTTTATGCACCGGAACTAAATGTTTAAGTGGTAAAGATCTCATTAGCACAAAATATGAGGAAAGGGGTAATAGACTAAGCGATTCACATGCCGAAATTCTTACAAGACGAGCTTTTTTAAGGTACTTATACAAACAAATTGCTGTTGTTCTGGAGAATCAGCATAGTGATGTTTTTATTTTAAATGATATGCGAAAATTAGCTATAAGAGATGGAACATCCTTTCATTTCTTTTCGAGTCAAACTCCTTGTGGAGATTGTTCCATTATTCCTAAAATTAATTTATTGTCAAGCGACAATAATCAGCCTGCGAAAAAGATGAAATTATTTCATGAAGAGGAAAATCTTAAGATCGAAATTGGAAATGAGATTATCGATACACATAGAACTGGAGCAAAATGTGTTAGCGCTGATGAAAGACAAGATTTGCATCAACCTGGTCAGAATTATCATGTGGTTGGACCTTTGCGAACAAAACCTGGGAGAGGAGATCGAACTTTGAGTCTTTCTTGTTCTGATAAAATAGCAAAGTGAGTAACAATTAAATAAACCGACATTGATTTAATATTAATAATTAATATTTCTTAGATGGATCGCAATCGGAATTCAAGGATCTCTTTTATCCTTATTAATTCCGGAAATAAAATTGGAGACGATAGTGATTGGAGGTGGCTGCCCGTTTTCTCTCGAATCTATGGAACGAGGTTTATTTAAAAGATTTAACCCCGATTTCGTTGGTCCAAAAATTACCCAATCATCACTTTTGTTTCCACAAAAAAAAGGGGGTTTAAGGCAAAATCCTTGTCCTTCGAGCATAATATGGTCTTCAGTTCCCGGAAGGTAAAGAATTTTTTCTTTTGCAATCATATAATTTGTGTTAACGATAAATAGAAATTTTCTAATTCTTTACTCTTGATAAAAAGGGATTTAGAGGTGGCAGCGGAAGGTAGAAAACAAGGTTCAACAAAGAAAAAGCCAGGAAGTTGTCTACTTGTGAGTCGTCGTGCGATGTGGAAAACATTCTTGGAAATTTACGACAGATATTCTAATTCTCGTCTACCTCAGCATCCGAAAAAAATTACATACTTTCAGTGCAAGCAATGGTCTCAATCCTATCAGAAAGCATGGTATAAAGTAAAGTTTCGTTCCTGGCCTTCGAAGCCGTTAGAATTACAGTATTTTACTTTGTGAATTGTTATTACTACATAGTAAAATGTTTTTTATGTAGATTTTAAATATTTTAATAAAAACAATTGTTTGTGAAATTGTTGATAAAGCTCAAACTTTTTATCTTAAGCGTGTATTTGAAAAACATATTTAAGATAAAAAAACAATTTTTTCCATTATATACAAAACTTTAATTGCCATTAAAAATATGTACATAAATATCTTATCTTTTTATAAACCACCTACCGAGTCGGTCGGTTGTAATTAGAGAATCCAATCCCTAAACACGTTAAGTTCACTTGGTTTTGTATAGTTATAATATCATCTTCCTGTTCTTGAACGGACTCTAATTGAAATTTGACTCCAAAAAAGTCCTTCAGATCACGTAAAAATTGAATCCTGGAACATAAATGAATAATGATTTGAACATTTAAAAAGAATCGTGACTTATAAATAAATATAAATTGCTTTGAAACTTACATAGAAGGGGTTAATGGACCCATTGTGATTTTCGAAACGTCTTGCTTTCCCAGCGCCATGAAAAGAGCAGTTATACTTTGAAATGGAGAATCCACGCAACCGTTCCTAGAAAATTAATTTTTTTATATAATAGCTATATATAAATTAATTTAAAATATTGATTCCATTCGAGAATTACAAATTACCTATTTATTTCATCAAGTAATTTCATAGCAGCTTCCCTTCCAAGTTCCTCAGGTACACAAGGTAAGCCTCCAGGTGGAACTACGGGTGAAACAGCTTCCCCACTATAAAAAACACCGGTCGTTGTTTCAGCAGTTAGACATATTCCAAATCCTAAAATACAAGAGAAAAATGTTGTAAATCTCCAGATAATAATCAATAAATAAAATAAAATCAATTAAAAAATCGTAAGAATATGCACCTGGAGATTTCCCACTCAAAGCTCCTCTTTTCGCATCTGTGTGAATGTAGACATCTGGAATAAAATTTAAACACACTCCTTTGGCAGCTTCGACGAGACGATTTGAAATGACTGGTGAAACTCTTAAGGAACAGGCGACACCTCGGATTCTTTTCACCAGACCGCTGTCTCGAAGCTGTAAAATTCATCTATTAAAATTTCGATAACCGATTTCTTTAGAAACCTTTCACGTAGCTCAGAAAGAAGCTCACGTAGTTATGAATATACATATCAAACCTGTAAAGTCTTGAGACTATTAATGATTGGACATTTAAAATGAACTTCTCCACCTCCCAAAGGGGCTACTCCTCTCTTTTTAATAGTCAATTCAACCTCTCTGCCCGGTCCAAGAAATCTATTTAAAACTGCAACTCCGGAAGCCTTCATTCTGTCTATGGTTGGATCTGCAATTGATGAAGTAAAAATTTCATTAAAAAAAATTTCTTTAATACGAAATAAACTATTGAAATTCTACAGGCACGAAAAATGATCACCTATTGTATTATTCGTGATTCCCTTAAATTTTATATTTAACGGTGACTTGCAAAACGGAGCTAGTGCCATTGCTACTTCAAGGTAATAAGATATGCTTCGTTGTAAGCTACACTCGTGCTCGAATTCACCTCCTTCTAAACTTCCAGGTGTATAAAACAAAGATGTTCCTGTTTCATTGACTTCTGCTCTCATTCCATTTGTAATTTTGCGGACAAAACTGAGTAAATTCAGTTCAAAATCTGAAAAATTATTGTGAACTTCTTTTTAATAAGATTTTTAAACAATTATGAGATAAATGAAAATTATTATTGATTATATTATTTATTTATCCGACATGTGTTCGTAACCTTAAAACTCGTAATCCAATAATTGAAGAGACTGAAAGTTAATCAATCCATTTTATAAGATAGAAAAAAGGAGAAAAATTATGAAAAAGGTAGTGCACTCTCATATTTGGATTAACAACACATTAAACATTACAAAAATAACATTTTCAAAAACTAACCTTGAATACCCGGATCATCATGTTGACTTCTTATATCTTCTATTTTCACAGATTTACCAGATAATGTTGCGAGAATTAACCGGTACTTTAAATAATTACAACCTTCGTAAATAAGAACGTTATGTTTTACTTTAGCCGGCATTATTTGAGAAAATAACAATTAAAATGTGGACAACAATAACAAACAGCACAAAATATGGTTAGTGGAGAAATTTAAGAAACTTCGGCTCTGATAGTCTGATACTGATCGCGTTACAATATAGCCAACATGAGAACCTCAATATACATATTTTTAAAAAATACATCTTTGCGTAGAGGGAAGATAGATACGACTACGGCAACTACGTAACATACGTATATTGGTACGACTGATACCGTTGGCGCACACTTTTGATTGCGGAAATACTAAAGTATTTTTTAACAGAATTTCATATAACATTCACTATTAGTAATGAAATAATTCATTCTATTTTCTACAAATATAAAAAATAAGTATTCAGACATTTATTTCAAGAATTTATTTGACCAATGTTAAATTCACATTCTTTATTATGAAGAAGTTTTCCAATTTCTTTCTTATTTTAATCAAAACAAAATTTAGAGCGAGGTCGAATCGTTAGTATCCATCGATAAACTAGATACACCTTTCTCCAAATTCTTATATTCCCTATTCATCACATTAAACTGATTACAGTAATATTTAAGCTTTTTCATAGCTTCGATAGTCTGATCGCATACTCGGTGCATGGCGAAAATTGTTGGAAATAAATCGGTCTCCAGGAAATGGTAAACATTGCAAATATAGCCAGTGAGTGGACAGCGGTATTTCTAAAATAAAAATTCCAAATGTCACTTCCTTAAAAAAGCTTTTAAACACAAATAATAAAACCAGAAATATTCTGAACTTGACACATACATACCTTTAAAACGATGCTGTTTGCATCGATTTCAAACGCTTTCAAAAAATATTTTGTGGCCTTGCGAGGGTCAATATTATCGAAAAAATTACTAAACGCAATGTGCAAAAGCATCTCTTGCTTTCTAAAGTCTTCAGAGTCCTCAGAATACTTTTCATATACTTCCTTAAAAAACACGACAAAATTAAATGGGAATTTGGTTTTTTTTATGCAATTAGCATACGCCATTTCTACTGCGTAGTTTCTTCCTTCATCGCAGGCCTTCTTGAGCAACATTGCAGATTCCTAAAAAATAAATACGTTATTTTTTAAATGAATTATCTTTTTCTAATAGAGAATTGAAGTTCTAACGAAAAATATATAGTAATAATAAGAATAAACATTTACCAAAAAGTTTTCTGTTTTCATCAAATACTGTCCCTTATAGTGAAGAAAAACAGGATCGTTTGGAGTCTTTTGTTCAACCAAATCCAAACATTTTCGTGCGAGCTCATACTCATTCAAGTGAGAAAAATTAGCGGCTAGTCGCAATTGCATAGCAGTGTTTTCTAAATTCAATTCATAAATTTCTTTACAAATTTCCAAAGCTTTTTTTTTATTTCCGTCTTGTCGAAGAACCACAGCAAAAGTAATTCCAATATGAGGATTTTTTGATAGTTCATAAGCTTTAATGAAATGTCTGCGTTCATCTGAACTTGAATAACTTCGGATTGATTCGTATTTCCTCTGACATTTCATAATATCAGCAATGAGAAAATGAGATAAGTCAGATTCTGGATTTTTTTCTAGAGCAAGTTTGGCAAAATTTACAGCGTTTTCGAGAGTAGTAATGTGATTTTTGCAGCAATACCATGCGCAAGCTTTAAACTCGTTCAATTGATAATTGTATACGTCTCCTTTAATGGTCTTTATATTTTTCAACAATTTTTCAACATCATCGAGATGTTCCCCCTTTATTATCACAATGTGGAGTTTCGACGCGTCCAAGACGTGCTTTGCCACTTCAACTTTACTACTAAAAATCGCAATACATCCAGAATTATTCACTGATAAAAGTAGAATTTAAATAATATCTAATTATGTTTGTTGAGTAAAATGAGGAAATCGAATTTTGAGATTAAAACTTGGTTTCAAGACATTCAAAAGAAAAATCAATGAACATAATAATAATCAGCAATTTATTTTTTTTTATTTTTTACCTTTCCAATGCTTTCAGAACTTCCTCTGCTTCTTTGAGATTCTCTTCAGCTTCAACAAATTCAAGTTTTGTCGTTTTATTGTAAACAGAAACAATTAATCGCATGAAACTTATTTCCGGTATGTAATATTCATCATAAAGGCGATTAAAATTTGCGTCTATGTTATAATCCATCATATCCCATGTAAATGGGCATTCAAGCTCTAGAAGCTTTTTCTTGAAATTATCTGATAAATAAAAATGGTTAAGGTTTACGAAAATTTTAATTTCTACGTGTAGAATAAAAACGTAATATTTGAATATCTATTTTAAAATCCAAATAAAATATAGATAAAGTTTCACCTTGATCCGCCATTATATTTTCTAGAGGTCACGTCGAATTACAAAAACGTAAATTAAATAGAACTTTGTTGCCTATTTAAATAAGAAAACTGCACTTTCTTGTTACTGAGAATACGAATTTTTCAACATAAAGTGTAAATTTTCCTTGATAACTGATTATAATTACCAAACTCAATCTATAAGAAACTACATCTCTTCGAAAGTTAATTGCAGAATGAACAAGAATGAATGAAAATAAACAAGAATGAACGCGACGCACGCCAGTGTTATGGGTGTTACCTATGTTTACTTTCTCACCCCACCATTCACAATAAAGAGAATTCTAGTGAAATGATTGGGTACATATGCATGTGTATGTATCAATTCGCAATACAACGTTGCCAAATTGCATTTTTTCACATAAAATAGCAACTTAAATATTTAGAAGATTAATTAATCTTTATTTTATGAACAAACACTTGAGATTTTATAAGTATTTTAGATAATAAGAATACATATGAAGTTACAAAAATTTATATTTTAAAATGTAATTAAAAGCGATTAAAAGTGTTTTTATAATAACACAGGGTATAATCAATTAGAAGTTATTGATAGTGTAGTAGATTTTTTTGAACTACTCCAAGTATCCTTCGAGCTTATCACTTGCAGAGATCGTTTCCTCACCGAGAGAAATTACATTGCTCTCACGATAATTTTTCACCTTTTGTAGCACTTCTTCTTTTAAGAAATGATAAACGTTTACAATTTCATTATTTAACGGATTTAAATAATTCTGAAAAAGAAAAAAAACTGAACTTCCATTGGACTTTGAACTTATTATTTTAAGAAAAATAGTAAATCAAGAGTACAGTTCGTTTAAAAAAATACCTCATGAAGCAATTTGAAAGATTTTCGGATAATTTTTATAAGATTATTTTTCTAGATCTCTATTTTCTACAATCTAGTCCAACTTAAAGATTAAATTTAAATATAAATAAGATATTAAAAAATAATAATACCTTAAGAATATCCCCTTCTGATTTGATTTCAAAAGCTAACAAAAAATATTTGATTGCTTCACGAATATCTCGTTTGATTTGATAAAAGCTGAATGCAATATGTAAATAAATTTGTTGCTTTCTCGCATCTTCACAATCAGAATATTTTTCCAGTATGTTAATAAAATATTCTGCAGGATTAAATTTTTTTCCAGACTTTCTCATACACACTGCATATGAAATATCAGCTCGAAAGTTCTTGTTCAATCCAGCTTTTTGCAAATAAGTGGCTGCTTTCTAAACATAAAAAATTATACAAATATAAAATATCTAATTCAAAACATAATTCTTTATACTCAGTAAACTGCTAGAGTTTTCCATGTTTTCACGATTAGATTTTTTCATTTTTCGAAAACTTATCAAGATTAAGGGCGTTGCACCAAGTTCTCAACAAAACATTCGATTTCTTCATTTTACTCAAAAAATATAATAATCAAACATTTTTTCGCTCTGTACGCATATTTCTATTGAAAAAAAAATAAAAGTGATACAGAGAGAAAAAAAGTTGACCTATAATATTTGTTAAATAAAATGAAGAAATCGAATTTTGAGATTAGAACTTGGGCCCAACACCCTTAGGAGTATTTATTTATAATTTCCGACAGATTCAAACGTTTATAGATAGATCTTTCCACTTCTTATAGTTACCTCATATTTCCTTTGTTTCATAAAGAAAATTCCTTTGTAATGCAGAAACATACAATCTTCCGGGGTTACTGATTCCACGTAATCCAAACATTCTTTAGCAAGATCAAAATGATACTGTTGACTAAAAGCCAATGCTAAACGCATTTGAATTGAAACATTTTCCAAATGCATGTCATAAATATATTTTAAAATTTTATAAGCAGATTCATTGTCCCGAGATTCTTTGTAGGCCTGGCCAGCAAAAAGACCAAATTGGGGATTTTTGGAAAGTTGGTAAGCTCTTGCGAAGTGATAAACTTCCTTCTCTTCTGGAACGCTGTGCACTGAATCAGTAATTCTTCTTATGCTTCGCAAATTTTTGGCGATAAGGAAATGAGAAGTTGCATTTTCTGGGTCTTGTTCTACTGAAAGTTTAGCAAACTTCAGTGCTATTTTCATTGTACATGTTACAGCATTTGCCACATTCCATGCACAAGACTTGAATTGGTTTAACTGACTATTGAACATATCCGCTTTGATACTTTTGATGTTCTGCAATATGTTCTCCACTTCATCATTTAATTTTTCTGTTTTAGTCAATAAATGTACTTTTGTTGAGCTAAAAATGTGCTCAGCTACTTCTCTTACTAATCTGAATAAAAATATATTCCGCATTAATTATTACGTGATTTAATATGCAAATGAAAATATATCATTTAAATAACAATCACTATAATTTTTGTACCCATTAAATTTGAGAATTACTTCCTCTGCTTTTTTCAATTTCTCCACAGCTTCCAGATATTCAAGGTCTTTAGTTTTGTCAAAAACTGACATGATGTGCCTCATAAAAGTAATTTCAGGGACAAACATTTCGTCGTAATCTAAATCGAAGATTATACTACCTGTTGAATATTCGCTCATGTCCCAGGTAAATGGACATTCAAGTTCAAGAAGTTTCTGATAAATAATATTGGCTAAAAAGTTGAAAGATTTATATAAATATTTACATAATATTCAGGATTAGATATTTTTCGGTCATACTTCTATTTCAGAAAGAGACAGCGAGAAAAAACATATCTACACTAAAAATCGTAATAAAGCAATACAAATCTTGACGTTTATATAATTATAAATCTGACCTGGGTCCATGATGATGGATAAAATCGTTGCTTCTACGAACAGAAAGATATCTGCTAATAAATGATCGGTATTACATTACAAGTCAGAGAATTTTTCGAGAAAGATAATCACGAATTAGGAATAAAAATTCAATTCGTATTACCACTACTACCATGATTACTACGCCACAATAAAATGCAATAAAATAAGTAAAAAAAAAAGGTGATAACGCATGGAAAACAAAAAGAAGCGGGTAAGTACCAAGAAGGGTTGTGTAGTGACGCGACACCAAGTAGAATACCAAGGTATTTTGTTTTCCCAACCGTGGTACACCAGGGTACACAAGCACGCACAGACGCACAGTGCGCATTGGTTTTCCGGTGAAGAAATGTTGCCATTGATCAAAATTTGGCCCGCGATTCAAAATCGAATTTAATTAGATTTTGAATCGCGCGCCAGATAACAGCCAATGAAAGAGTTTCCGAAAATAGGTTGTAAACCTATTTTCTGGAACAAGTTCATCTCAGTGAAAGAGCAAATTAGATGTCTTCAAGTTTGGATACAAAAGCAAAAGAAATAGATTATTTCCCTTGCTGGTATAAAAACTAATAAAACGGAGAAAACTTCATTGTCAATAGATTTATAAGCTATATTTCTCAAGAAGGCCAATGATATGTAAAAATACATATATATATATATTTATATATATATTACCTATATACAATATTCTATTAAATGTCAGGTGCAATAACCAAGATATACACATACTATACATATAATTACATTTCAAATTACATCTTTTAGAAGAGCACGCAAAGATTTCTTAGGTTTCTTTCTATTTCGCGTGGATCAAAAATAATTTTAAGATTTTCAAGGTTTTAGGTCCAAGTTCCAACTTTAAAATTCGATTTCTTCCTTTTACTCAACCAATATTATAATTGAATATTTTCTCACTCTGTAGCGCTATTTACTTTTTAAATATAAGTATACATACAGAGCGATAAAATGTATAATTTTAGTCCTTAGAAATGTCTTGAAATACTTTGAAATACTTTGAAATTACTTTAAAATCCTTCAAATTTTTTTATTGATATTTCTGGAGTAAAATGAATAAATCTAATTCTGAAGTTAGAAATTGGATCTAACGACCTTAAGGATCTGTGATTCTTTACAACGATTTTTTATAATTATTTTTCTTCTTCACACATAGTCAACATCCATCGATGCTCTATACACACCCGAGTAGTCTTATCTTGTGTTATCTTCACCTTTTACAAATCATTCCGCAGTTGATGCGCCGCTGGATAAAACAAATAATTGAAGCCGACAAAAACTTTTATTTGCGAATGTAACGATTTTAAAAAATAAAATATTTCATTTGATTTTTTGGCATCTTTGTACCAGAGATCAACTCCTGTGATGACAGCTGAAATTATATTCATTGCAAATTTCGTCAAGTTAAGGGCGTTAAAAGCAATTTCTAATCTTGAAATTCGATTTCCTCATTTTACTCAACAAATATTATAAATAGATATTTATACGCTCCATAGTGCTATTAACTTTTTAAATAGAAATACGCATACAGAACGAAAATACGTATAATTCGAATTTTCAAGTTAGAACTAGGATCCAACACCCTTAACATAAAAAAAAACGCAGGTACTAAACCCATGTTTCTCATTGTTTATCTTCTTCTCACACTTGCCATAGAATGATTTTTGTTTAAACAAAAATTTTCAAAAAACAACGTTTTTTTAAAAACTAAATTAAAGTAGTACAATTATTTTACCAAAAATATATCTTGAAAATCGATAGTCTCACACCCCGCGTAAATATTAAAAAATGTTTGCTTCGCAAACAAAAATTACCTTAAAATTTACTAATGTGACATACATGTACATTTATATATATCAATTAATAATTCCAAGTTCGTGAATGTATATTTCTTTAAGGTTTTTGGATCCAAGTTCTAATCTTAAAATTGGATTTCCTCATTTTACTCAAGAAATAATAGCATTAGATATTTTTTGTAACGCTATTCATTTTTAAAATATAATTATGAATACAGGGCAAAAAATACCTATTTATAATATTTGTTAAGTAAAGTAAATCGAATTTTGAGGTTCGAACTTGGATCTAATACCTTTAACTACAATTGATTTTTAAATATCAAGATCAAAAAATCTCTATTGGGATCTGAAAACTTAAGGGTACCTCTATTAAGTAATTTTTATGAATTATTAGGAATTTGACGGGATTTCCGAAGATTTAGAGGAATTCTAAGAGATTTTGTGTGATTTAAAAGAATTTCAATTATAAATTTATCAAATTCTTTTGAGGCTTGAGATTTTTAAAAATTACTTTCAATCTTTGAAAATCTGTTTCAAATCGCTTGAAAGGTAAAATTCAGAGTCTTTTTTTTTTTATCTTTTCGACACTGGTGCCTTAAGATTTCAGCTTCCAATAGACGATTAATGAATAAGCAAGTAAATATTATAAGAGATTGTACTTAATATTCTACAGTGAAATATCTCGTGATAAATAATATTTAAAAATATACTATATATTCGTATCTACTTAGAGTATACAATTAATTATGTTGTGATTTGCAAGGCACTCCAGATTTATATTACATCTATATTTTACAAATGACTGGCTATCGTCTAAGAGCTTTAAAATTTTGAATATTTTTCAGCCAAAAAAATATCTTGTTCCAAACGAATGTGTCGTTCATTTCATTTAGTTATTGTATTTGTTGTTTCTTTCTATAATAAATTCATATATTCATTGCTCTATGCGTGGATAAAGTAACCTATTTATACACATATAAGATCTTTTCCCTACATCGATAATCACTAATTTTTAGTGACCACAAATATGACAATTTGAAAGCAAAATTCCTTGAGATTACAAATACAATTATCGATTATTGAAAAAGAAACCAATGTTAAGAAGCGATTAGAATAATAAAACACGAGTGAACGAAAATCGACAGATCATTACATCCTCATTAGGAACAAAGTGTTAATGCTTTCGAAAGCTTTTTACTTGTATTCACAATTATTAATATAAAATGACTAACATCGCTCGGTACATAAAACACATGTACTTGAGAGATAACAAAGGTGTTCTTAACCTTTTCATATGTTCTTAAACCTTTTCCATACTTGTGACGATTGCCATACGACACTAATTGTACCTCAGAAACAATTTAACTACAGACTTCTCCAATATGCAAAGAGCAATGTTATTGATCTTCTCTAATTACATTCTCATTTTTCTTTGCGATGGGTAAACGTCTCTATCAAACGAGATAAAATCCCATTTGTGTAAAACTGTCTGCGACGTTCATAAACTTTGGCTTCTCGCTTTAGTAAGAGCAAGTTTCACAAGCCTTCATGGTCGAACATAAATACAATATATTACATTAACAGTACATACATCATTATTTATATGAATGCATGTTTTTTGAAACATGCATTGTTTCTTTCTGTTGCTTCCTTAAACAACATTCATGGTCATGTACATAGACAAGACATGCACATGGTTATTAGTTAATGAATCTGATACAGTATTTTAGCATTAAACACCAACCTCAGTCACTTTTCTGTTGATAGAGTTCCTTTAACGTTTTCAGCTCATCGATCAGAGTCTGATTTCTGTTCTCCAACACAGCCACACGATTTTCTAAACACTTTATGTATTCTTTCTTTTTTCTTCTGCATTCCCGTGCTGCCTCTCTATAATAAAAAGAATGTAGAAGAGTTTAAGAATTTTCAATTTAAACTTATTTTAAAGTATTTCATAAATTTTAAGAGATTTTCTATTATTTAACAACATTTCAAGGAATTTCAGGAGATTTCAAGAGATCTCAAGTGATTTTGAGGAATTTCTACAGGATTTAAAAGACTTTCAAGGTATTCAAGTATATAACTTTGAAATTCAAAAAATTGTTTTGAATTCTTTAATATCTAAAAATATTGACCTGTTGAATTTTTTTGAAATTCCTTAAAATCATGTGAAATCTCTTGGAATTTTCTTTAAAAATAAGGCAAAAAAGGGGAAAACTATGATTCCTGATCCTTAATATTTTCCTGAATCTTTACCTGTTTTTAAGAAGCCTCAGTTCTCTTTTCCTGGCCGCATCTTCCACAACAACACCGTGTCCTGTGTACGCTGAAACATTGCAAGAAACTGTACTTTGCGAATTAACGAATATGCAATAGCTAATTACAAGCAATTTAGTATATTTTACGAAGTATCTAAAGATACGCGAGACGTAACACAGGATTGGTAGCAATTTTGTCCACTGTCCCCCACCCCCCGATCTCTTTCCAATCCCATTGCAAGAAATTTCCATATGTCGCGTAAAAATAGAATCAGCCTATATTTTATTGATCAAAATTAGTAAGATTTTATCGCTTTTTTTGTTTCTCTCTCTCCCTCTCTCCTTTTTTTTTAAGGCTCTCGGATAAATTCTCTAACCTCAGAGTTCGATTTCCTCATTTTACTCAACAAATATTATAGTTGGATTTTTTTTTCGCTCTCTAGCGCTTGTGCTATTAATTGATTGAATTGATTTAAAAATTGATTCTATTTTTAAAAATAGAATTTAAATTCAAAATTTAATTATTTCATATTAGGAAAAAAGTATTCAAATTATAATTTTTTTTTGCTCTGTATACACAATTCTATTTAAAAGGAGAATAGCGCTACAGAGCGAAAAAATATCTACTTATAATATTTGTTGAGTATAATGACGAAATCGAACTCTAAGGTTAGAACTTGGATCCAACGACCTTAAATTAAATGATTCCTAAGGCACACCTGGAACGAAGAATTGCGTGTCTTGACCCTGTGCGTACTGAACAATTGCCCCTCCTGCCGAAGCCGAATTGCTCATAGTTAGGGTATGAAGGCCTGGAACGCCTTCTCCCTGAGTTGCTATTTGAATAGTACCCGCAGGGATCACTGTAAAATATTCATACAAAATTAATTTGTACTCGGTACCAAATTAATTTGACTTCAGAGTTCAGGGTGGCCACTCAAATTTCAGGAAAAAATTTCCAGCTATTTCAAAAATTGTACTTTACCCAGTTGATTTTCAAAATTTTGTAATTTTAATTATTCAATATTAATTGAGTTATAATGTAAACTATATATATAAATATATAAAAAATATATAATAGGGTAAAGAAATTTTATAATTTATTCTATTAATTATTAGCAACTAGTCAAAATTAGCGAGCTTTTGAAAAATTTCTCATAATATCATTTTAAACCTTTGAAATTCCTATAAAATCCCGAGAACCATCTTGAAATTCCTTAAGTTTCACAACAACCTTGTAAAATACTTAAAATTATCGGCTTTTTCCCAGTGGCCACCCTAGAGTATAATTTCGATAGATAATTAATCAACACAAGGTTCCAATTAGAACAATTTGTTAGATTAACAAGAGTCCATGATTTTGTTTATTGAAAAAATAGTGTAAAGCCGATGATTAAGCTCAACGAAAAACGAGAATGAAGATTGATATATGTTAGGCTTGCTTATGATTCATAAAATATACTAAATTAAGTAGTATGCTTCACTACATCTACAATTTTAATTCAAATATAGATTGAATCCATAAAATTAAGAATGTTAAAATCAACTTTTAACGACAAAATTCGATTTCTTTATTTTAATGAAGAAATATTACAATTAGACTAGAATGACTTGGACGTTCCTGTGTCAACTTTTACTTATAATAATCATTTGAAAAAAAAAAAAAAAAAAACCACAAAATATTTTAATCTTCAATAGTTTCATTTTAAGCTCAAAAATAATCCAATAAATATAATAAATAAAAATAATTCTTTAATCATTAAAATCTAAAATCTTCTAAATGATTCTAAAATCATAAAAAAATGTTTCGAGTTTATAGAAGCAGTTTCAATATAATTGCAATCTCTTTTCTCATGACAGAATGAGTACCTCGACAAATTCAAAAAATATTTAATTACAATATTTGATGAGTAAAATGAAAAAAATCGAATATTGAGATTAGAATATAGATTCAAAACACTCTTATGACTAGTTTCTTCCGGAAAATCGAAAGATGAATTCGGTGTTATGGATGTAGGGTTATTCTAGCAAGACTGAAGAAGCGAGAATGCCATACCAAGCTAATTAGTTTTACCCCAAATAGAATTTTTTGTTTTATGTTTTCACAAGTCAACCAGAAATAGATGAAAGATTTTTTTACTTTCTGTGTTTCAAGCTTTTCTCTGCAATGGTGGAAAGGAGAGGAACATGCAGTGATTTTATTTAAGGAGAGACGGGATAGATATACAGAAGAAAAAATAACCAACCTGTCTGGTAATGGAGCGAGTGGGAAGACACTTCACTGTCCACATTAGAGTCACATTCTGAGGAAGATTCTAAGGTGTGCAATCGACCCTCTGCAACACCGAATTAATCAAACACCCCAATTCAATAACTTGCAAATATTTTTTTTTTTTATCTTAAATACCAATTTTTACATTTTCATTTGTAAGATTTTATTATTTGACGTATTGAAATCCTTTGACTTTTAAACAAGATTCGAGGGTTGATCACTCTTGAAGTCTGGTATATACAATCTTTTTGAAATCCCTTAAGAAATTGATTTTAAAAATCTTGACATCTTACAATAATACAAATTCCCTTAAAATTTCTAAAAATCCCTTGAAATCCCTTGCATTTCATGACATTTGAAATTCCTAAAAATGTTTTTGTAATCTCATAAAAAATTATAAGAAGTCTTTTAAAACTCATTGAAAATTTTCATTTAAATTTAAAAAAAAAAAGCTTTTGAAATC
This sequence comes from Synergus coniferae, assembly GCA_032164275.1. Taxonomy (NCBI): domain Eukaryota; kingdom Metazoa; phylum Arthropoda; class Insecta; order Hymenoptera; family Cynipidae; genus Synergus; species Synergus coniferae. The sequence goes on from JAUEJJ010000046.1 coordinate 11,788,718, forward strand.
ACTGTAAATTCCATAAAGTTCTTTAAATTTATTTAAAGTCTTTTAAAAAGTATCTTAGAATTTTAAAAAATCTCTTAAAATTCCTAATTTGGTGTACCTTAAAATCTCTAGAAATCTTTTGAAACCTCTTGAAATCTGTTGAAATTTAGAAATCCATTGTATATTAAAAATTGGAGTGATCAACTCCTCGTGTTGGTATGGCATTCTATTCGTAGATATAAAATAATAGGCATAAATATTGATATCTTGTTACATATTTTGAGTTGTTCAAAAATTTTTTTTTTTCAGTTTTCATTCTATTGATCAAGCAAGACTCTAAAAACTGTTCATTTCTTAACAGTTCAGAGTGTCTACTCATTATTAGACATTTTTTTTTTGAAAATTCTAAATTTTTTACAAACAGCTTTAAACTCATTTAAAATCCTTTAAAATGATGATATCTTAATCTTAAAAATCATAAAACTCCAGGTTTTCCAGTTGAGTAGACACCCTGGAGTTGATAGTTTGAAACTTTGAAAAGGTATGATTTTAATGGATGAAAGCAGAAATTGGAAATATTTGCCATAAAATGTCGAGACCCTGTACTAAACAAAATCAAAACATTTAAAAGAATAAATTAAACTGTGTTAATTTCTGCTTATGATAAATATTTAAAATAAATATTTTAAATTTCAATAATTTCATTTCAGGCTAAAAAATAATCCAAAGATAAAAACTGCTTCTATAAACCAGAAGCCTCGAAGTGAGTATAATTTTAAAGACATAAAATGGGTTTAGAAAGATTTTAAAGCATGTCAAGCGATTAAAATCTATCGAAATCCCTTTAAATTCTTTAAAATCCTTTAGACTTTTAGAGTCTTAAAATCCGTTGAAATTCTTCAAAATCATTAAAATTCTTTAATATCATTAAACTATGAATATAATCAAAATCAACACAACTTTATTCTGTATGACCCAATTCGAGACATTTTGAGTTTATAGAAGCAGTATCGATATAATTGCAACCTCTTTTTTATAATAGGAGTTAATTGTCTATCATTTTCAGTTACTATTAGAATAGTTTCAATGCTTCGAAAAGAAAATAGACTTTCCGTTTTTGAAGAAAATGAAAATAGAAACTGTGAATAAATGAGTGCGAATGAAATAATTTACCTGCTATTTCACCACCTCCCAAGTCGTTAAGAATTTTTCTGTACGACGGCCGTCTTGTAAGAATATCGCGCCTCTTTTTGGGAGATTCTTCGTCTGAATAGCTTTCATCATCACTCCCACCATCACCCACCACCTCAAGAAAATATTAAAAAATCACAATTAGAATAAGAAACATTAAATTTAAGTAAATTGTTTTATGTTGGACTCAAGTTTTAATCTCAAAATTCAATCTCTTCGTTTTACTCAACAAATATTATAATTGGGTATTTTTTAGCTCTGTAGTACTTTTTATTTCTGAGATTAAGATGGTTTGGGGCTTGGATCCAACAGCCTTAAATTGTATTCTTGGTTAAAAAATTACCTGGAGACCTTGTAAACCTCCTGTTGTTTGAATGACTGAGTTAGGTTTGACAAGGATAACATTTCCTTTCGAGAGGGCAACAGGTTGAATGTTGGTCGCTGTCTGAATTACTGACTGCTGGTTGGGTTGTATTACCGACTGTACCTATAATTTAATTAAAGAACAAAATATTAGTTTAAAGAATTCCATTGAATTGATATCAATATACAGAAGATAAATGACTATAAAATATTATTTATATGAAGTTTTTTATCCACAGGACCAGAACCAGCATTATGCAAAAATCAGTAGACTTCTTATGACCGTTTTGAATAAAATCAAATTTTAAGGTTTTTCTATTTCCATTTCAAAAATTTCGTAACTTGTGAATTAAGGTCAATTTTACTTCAGGAAATTTCAGGTTTAAATAGTCAATGAATTCCTCAAATTTTGAGATTTTTAGGAATAGAATGAGATTTAAAAAGATTTCATTAAGCAAGTGTACAGTTTGTACACTAGATTTCGACGGTGATCGACACCTCGGTTAATCATAAAACAATTATTATTTACATATTCTTTAGATAAGTTTTTGGGCATCAGATCCAGGTTCTAATCTAAAAGTTCGATATCTGCATTTTACTTAAGAAATATTATAATTAGAAATTTTTTCGCTCTATAGCTATTCACTTTTTAAATAGAATTATGGGTTCAGAGCGAAAAAATGCCTAGATTGAGTCCTTTTTTTGTAAATAGAAAAGATAGACCATTGTAATTAGAACTAAAACCCTTGAAGAAATATTTTCTTGCTTAAGTTTTTGAAGGCGCAAAACCCTGATAGATGTTAAGACTCTGATGCCTTAAAATTCAAAGAAACTTGAACAATTTTCGACAAAGAAAGAGTAGAGAAATGGAAAAAAAATCGGACGCATGCCAAAAAATGAAAATAAAAATTGGAGCATGGATACACAGGAGATTCTCCTGTATACCTGCGTAGTCCCTGAGGAAGGGAGAGTCAGTTGCACAATGCTGGTGGAGGCTACCAGGTGATGAGTTTGCTGCTGGTGATTTCTATTGAGGGACTGTACCGATGTGGCAATTGCAGGAGCTGCATCGCCACTTTGAGATCCCTGTGACAATTGATCTACAGTTGATCCGTTTTCTTCGACCATGCTTTCCATAGCCGGAGAACGTCTTGGAGGCCTGAAAAATTAAATATCTGTTATTTTAAATCAGCTAAACTAATTATAAAGTGAATAAGTTATTTATTACTGTTAAAACTAATTTCTAATCATAAAATTTAATTTCCTGATTATTATATTAATAATGATTTAAATTCTATAACTTCGCTCTGTACATTTACGTCTTTTATAAATAGAACTGCGTTCCTAGAGCCAAAAAGTGTCTAATTTCAATAATTTTTCGTTAATCCGAGGAATTCGAAATGTATCCAGAAAATTCTATGGTTTCATCTTCAACAAAAATATTAAAATCATACTCTTTTTCTCTCTATACGCATACTTTTTCTTAAAAAATAAGAACAACTTCAGAGTTAAAAAATGTCTAATTACAATATTTATAAAGTAAAAAGAAGAGTTCGAATTTTAAGGTTACAACTCGAATCTAACCAGTATTGAATTCAACAAAATTTTCTTTCATGACAAGGAACACAAATTTTCTCGTAGGGAAGAGATTATTTGTTAGAATAGGTGCAAAAAAAAAACATTCGAAGCTGTCACCTGACAAAAACGCACAAAATCGAGTTTGAATTTCAAGACTACGTCCAGAGTCCAGATGAACTTCGGCACGAAAACTCCGTTTGAAAGTTGCGCCAATCTCGGATTCGACGTCCGACAAAGCAACTGCGTCATTTACATAAGCGAGTCTAAAAATAATAAGTGAACAATAAACTTGAGTGGAATATTCCTCAAGAGTAATGAGCGGGTAAATATTGACGTGAGATTTTTGGCGAAGTGATGCTGGGTTTGAGCGCGAGGTTCGCGTGGATCTGCGAGCGGTGGCGAGCGGCGACCACGAGAAAGAAAAGCGCGGTTTCTCACCCGGGTCGTTGTAGTCGCGTTTTTCTTGAAAATCCTGCAAACATCATTCCTCAGGCGCCATATTTCGCGGGATATCGTGGCCTAGAGGTAAGTTTCGCTCGACTTTCTAGCCAAAAAGTGGCCGCTCGCGAATGAGAAAGTATTTCGAATCTATTGCAAGTCCCATGGTCCACACTCGGTTGTTATTCTCCAGCTGGGTACTTACCAGTTACGTATTTCTCGTCACCAATTTTGCTGCACTCGGAGTGGCGGAACAGGCAGGTACGTAGAGCCACGTCAAAACTCCAGTGCCAGTTCGTCACTGACGAAGCTGCGCGTCATCAACAAAATGGCGGACTCCCCAACCCCCGAGCCTCTCTACCCCCTCCTCGAGACTTAGAGTTACGGAACATATGGAATGTCCATTCAGAGTATATTCTACCATCTCTACTACTCTACTCTCTCTACAGTCTACAATCAAATTTTCTACCTTCTGCCAGAGCTTCAAGCTCAAGGGTGGATTGTTAATTTTGCTTATCTTTGTTGAACGTGGTTGAACGCCAACAGAATTCAACAGAATTTCAAGAACGAAACGAACTAAACGAAGCAGCGTATTCCAACCTCTAACTTAGACAGTTTATCTTATTTGTTTACGTTTACTGTCCTATTTTTTTGTAAAGTTATTGTATTGCAGTGAATTGTTTAAGAAGCGCTTTTGGGAAATATTATATTTTATTCTAAAGTGAATTGCATTTACAAAATATTTGATGGCGTTTTCTCAAACGAATTCGAGAGGTTAGTTTTTCTAATTTGCGTTTTCTTTTATACTTTCTTTTTAAAAATTTTGGAAAGTTTCAGGATCTTTTCGCTCTTTATGTAATTATGTTTATAAAATGACAAAATATCTAATTCTAATCATTTTTGCTTAAAATGAGCAATTCGAAATCTCACCTTAAAATTGTATGTATAAAGAATTTTGAGTTTAGAATTTTGGTTCAATTATTCTCGCTGGACTAATTGTTTGAAAATTACAGAAATACAAAATAGGAAGATTTTAGAAGAACTGCAATTGAAAAAGCAGATGCTTTTGAAACAAGGTGTAGCTCCAAGTTTGGGTTCGACTCTCTCAACACCTTCTGCAGGTTCTGCGTCTTCTGTGGTAAATACTTTATTTTATATCTAAATCCTAAATTAAAAGAAACTAAATCCTAAATTAATATTTTTTTTTTTTTTCATGCAGGCTCCCACACAGACGAGCGATGGAGGGGCAATGAGTGCATCGCAAAGAGCTGCACTTCACAATGCACACTCAGCTTCATTCGGTTATTTCGTGACACAGGATTCCTCATTTGGAAACTTAATTCTACCTGTTTTGCCTCGTTTCGACAATAAATAAAATTTACTGCCGTTGACAATTCAAAAATTGTAAACAAAATTCTACATTATAAAAACTGACACAGAACCTGAATTTGAAGACAAACAGACAAAGGAGTTTCACTAATAATTAAAGATACTAAAGATATAAAGGTAATGTAAAAATGGCCAGTTTACGTTTAAGGGAACTAGAGGAATATTTGCAGGAGTTAGAGATATTTGAAAAGGCAAAGGTATTTCTCGAACAATATCCAACAAATGGACACATCGCTTCTCATATTTTGTTCACTGCTCAGTCTCAATTTGGAGATCTAGAAAATTGTCTTGTCGCTGATTTAGGAACTGGATGTGGAACTCTCGCTTTGGGGGCTAAAATGCTTGGAGCTGCTCACGTTGTAGGATTTGAAATTGATCCAGACGCTCTGAAAATTTTATCGAGAAATTGTGAGGAAATGGAATTGAGTATCGATGCTGTGCAGTGTGATGTACTTGAATATTTACCAGGTAGATAATGGACAAGTGAATTTAATTTAAAGTACATACTACTTAGTTTTAAAATCCTTAAGGGTGTTACCCTAACGTCAAGAGTAGAACTCTTCATTTAACTTCAAACATATTATAAACTATATACTAATATAATATTTATATTCTATACGTTAAGAAAAATCTTGAGTTTTCACCTTTTTTAACGACAATAGGTACATAATATCTCTATACAATTACTTGTTTCAGATAAATTTGAGAAATGTTTCGACACAGTGATAATGAATCCACCTTTTGGAACCAAAAATAACGCTGGGATCGACATGAAGTTCCTCGAGATTGCGACAAAGCTCGCAAGAAAGTCAGTTTACTCCTTGCACAAAACCAGTACTCGGAATCATGTCTTAAAAAAAGCGACACATCTCGGTACTAAGGGAAAAGTTGTTGCAGAACTGAAATACGATTTACCGCAAGCTTACAAGTTTCATAAGAAAGCTTCTCTTGATATCGAAGTAGATTTTATAAGATTAGAATTAAACACTTAGCACTGTTGACTTTTTGACTTAAATTTTGATCGTTTTATTCGAATTTTATTCCTTGGGCGAGTGGAAGATCGGTTCCATGATTAATTGTGACAGTCGATCGTCTCATGTATTGTTTCCAGGCGTCGCTTCCACTCTCCCTTCCTCCTCCAGTTGCTTTCTCACCTCCGAAAGCTCCACCAATTTCTGCTCCACTTGTTCCGATATTTACATTCACTATTCCACAATCTGATCCTAAAGGTCCGATCCACTAAAATGAAAATTAGTATTATAACTCAAAAATAAAATATCTAATTAAGATATTTTTTAAGTAAAATGAATTCAAATTTTGAGTTTAAAAATTGAATCCAACGTCCTTAAGATGAAAGTACCTGGAACATGTTTTGAATATTGCTCGTGAACAGAGAACTGCTAAGTCCCTGTTCGACATTATTGTTGAAAGCAATAGCTTCTTCAATAGAATCAAATTCCAAAATATAAACAATAGGAGCGAAAGTTTCTTGTTGGACAATTGCGGCATCAGGAGACAAACCAGAAATTATTGTTGGCTCTACATAAAAACCGGGTCTGTCTATTTGCTTTCCTCCAAATTCAATGGTACCACCATTTTCTTTTGCTATTTTCACTGCTTTCTGTAAAATTTTATAATTAGTAATATTCAAATACAAAAAAAAAAGGATACCAAATGATATGATTCTTGAAAATACTTTAAAGTTTCTAATATTATTGATTAAAATTCTTTGAAATCATTTAGTTTTTGATGTTAGATTAAAATTTTTACATTTATGGGAAGCACACCTTGAAAGCGTCCAGAGCTTGTTGATTGTGAAGTGGACCGTATAAAATCGAATCCTCCATTGGATCTCCTACTCTTCCTAAAATACTTTTGAAGGCCGTCTTCAGTTTTCCTGTAAAATTAATCAAAAAAGCACTATTTGATATGAAAGTAAAAAACGTGTTTTTCAACAGAGTTCTTAAAAAAATTTCAATTGATTACCTAAAAATTCAGTCTTGATTGATTTATGTAAAATTAATCTCCTCGTTGTGGTGCACCTTTGACCTGCGGTTCCCACACAAGAAAAAACAGCAGCTCTCATTGCCATTTCTAAATTTGCATCTTGGGCAACTGTAATTAAAAGTGAGAAATTAATGTTTAAATTATTGCTACGATGCAAATAGTTACTTAGTTTTGAAATCTTACCGATTAAGGCATTGTTGCCACCTAATTCCAACAAACATTTTCCAAATCTGCTCTGAACTTTCAAAGCCACTTCCTTTCCTACTTTAGTGCTTCCAGTAAACGAAACCAGAGGAACTCTGAAAATATTTCATGATTTTTGCATTAAGAATTGAAATTTTGACTTTTGGGAATTGCGAATTTAAATTTGTTTTGATTTATTTATTACCTTTTATCGCTAACGAGGGCTTCCCCAATATCTGCTCCTCCAGTTATTAAAGATGCCACTGAGCCAGGAATTCCATTTCTCTCTAAAACCCCACTTATAATTTTTGTTGTTGCTATAGATATTAAAGGTGTAGAAGGTGCAGCTTTCCAGACGATAGTGTTTCCACAAACCATTGCTATTGCACTGTTCCAGCCGTAAACCTTAAAGAAAAATAATTCTTTTTAACAATTATAAAGGTTTCTGGAATTTAAGGGGTGTTAAGAGATTTTGAGGAATTTCAAAAATTTCGTGGAACTTTAAAGCTCTGTTTAAAGTATTTTGTAATCAAAAGATTCCAAATGATTTTTAGGAATTATAATTATATTATTTAATTAAATTACACTTACTGCTACAGGAAAATTAAACGCAGATATGACACCAACAACTCCTAAAGGGTTCCATTTTTCAAGTAAAGCGTGATCTTTCCTTTCTGATGGAAAAATACCTCCAGCAAACATTCTTGACAATCCCACAGCGTAATCACAAATATCTATATATTCTTGAACTTCACCAATGCTCTCCGGTAATATTTTCCCTAAAAATGAGTTTTTTTTTTGAGCAAATTAAGGGTGTTAAACCCAACTTCTAAACTCAAAATTCGATTTCCTCATTTTAATCAAAAAATATTATTATTAGATATTTTTTCACTCTGTAGCCCTATTTATGTTTTAAGTAGAAACATGCATATAGAGTCAAAAAATATCTTATTACAATATTTTTTAAGTAAAATGAGGAAATCAAGTTTTGAGATTGGAACTAGGTTTCTTATGGAAAATTGAAGATAACTTACCCATTTCGAGTGACACTAATTGTCCCAATGGTTTCAAATTTTTTCTAAGCTCGTCTCCAATTTGTCTCACAATTTCTCCTCGAGCTGGAGCTGGAAGTGAAGCCCATTGTGGCCAAGCTTTTCGTGCCTCTGCGATTGCATTTGCAGCTTCTTCTGGAGTAGATTCTCTGACTTTTGCTATCACTTGTCCAGTTGTTGGTGAAATTGACTCTACTAACTACAAATTTTTTTAACGAATAATTTATTAGAAATCGAAGAAATCTAAAAGCATTAAAAAATAATTCTACAAAATATAAAAGAATTCGAAAGAAGTCAAAATAATTAATAACAAAATTGAAAGAATTCAGGGTGAATTTAAATAAATGACAAGAATGCAAAGTAATTGAAAATATTTAAAAAATAGGTGACGACCTGTAATGACTCTTGTTTATTAGAACTTTTAAAACTTGCCTTGCCCGATCCTCTCCATCGACCATCATATAAGCCCGGATTTTCAGTAGTCAATCCAAGCTGTTTTAAAAATCCATATTTTGAGTCAGTCACTAGATGCCTTGTAAATTGCATATTTCTGGATTGAAGAACTTTTTTGAACAAAAAATAAGACATGCTATCTTGGTTTACGCCGGCTGGCAACTGTTGGAGATTTTGAATTGTTCCACTCGCCCCAGTATCAAGGGTTATCTATAGCTTTTCTCCTTCTTATCAAAGAGATAAGAGAAAGAAGAGATTTGGGATCGCAGGAACGAAAAGTCATCAGAAAACAATTATTCTCGCATAGATAACGAGGTTTGTGTTCTTGCTGTAGAATAAATATAGCACAATGTGGCAAATAGTAACTTAAAGAATTTTGTAATGAGTTTTCACGCATTGTACGCTTGCCTTATGCAACAAAACCCACCAAACCGCATTCCAAGGGACACAGGACAACGCTTTCCCTTAAAACCTGCTTTTCCTCCAAAAGGAAATATCTTTTTATCCCTGTGACGGCACCTCGTCACAATTTACTTTAATGAAAATTTTCTTGTTGTCAAAAATATAAAATATCCTCAGATGTAGAGATAAGAGATAAATAATTGAGTCAGCAAAACTAAATCCCATCATAAATGAGAGTTTGCGATTATATTGAAACTGCTTCTATAAACGATGTAATAAAATTATACACTCTTTTTGAGACTTCCAGTTTATAGAAGCAGCTTTTATGACTGGATTCTTTTAAACTCTAAAGTGAAATGATTGCAGATTAGAATATTTTAAGATACATTTTTTAAAACTTATCAATAGAATTGAAATTATAAATAAGATTATTTTGTATAAAAAATTCTTTATTTAAAACAGTTAATACTTAAAGATAATTTTAATCATTTGAATTTTAATAAAATCGCGGCAGTGAATCTCACATAAAATTGTTGCAAATTCTCTCCTTTATAAACAAAGAAAATGCGACTATTGGTCACTTCACACACGAAATGTGAAACTTGTGTTTAACTTCATCACATAACGTAAATCTTTTAATTTTAATATTCCATGAACCGCTACGAATATTGTCTACGAAATTCCCAAATGTCGAATTTTCCTCCTGGGCAAATATCACATTTCAGAGAAATTAAGTTATGTACTGAGCCGTCGAATTTAAAATTCGACGGCTTTCACATCTTGTAGATGTGAAAAGCTTAAGGGTTTTAAAATCTGTTTTAAAAGTATTAATTTTTTTTTTTCACTTTGTACTAGTACTCATTACTTGAATAGAAATGTGTACAGAGCGAAAAGATATCTAACTCTGTAACGCAGAAACAATATTCGTAGACGGAAACGTATACTAAATAATATAGTCTTTCTAAATACTCTTAATTGCATTCAAGGATAAATCCTTCATTCTGGCCTGCATAACTGGTAACATCTCAAGTCAGAAACCAGTCGAAGAATCGATCGTGTCAGGGTCGGTTGGTCCTGAAAGTAATTTTAGATTAGTGTAATTTTTTATTCGAGTAGTAAACATTTATTTATTTTAAAACCCCTTTTTTTAAAAGATACTTACGGTTGACTTATCGAAGTTTGTCATTAAGGAACCCCTTTGTACGTCATCTAAGCCTTCGCAGCTTGTTAAAAATGTTGGTATGAAGTTTCCAAAGAACCAAGCGAGGTCCACAGTCGCGAGACTATGTATGGCATTGGCTATTTCATCAGCCAATAAATTATGAGATCTGTTAAAAGAGAATAAAAAGTAATCTTATTTCATTTGTACCTTTGGCCTTGTAAATTTTTCAAGTTTTCTTTCATCTTAAGGGTGTTGGATCCAAGTTCTAACTTCAAAATTCGATTTCCTCATTTTACTCTACTAATATTATAATTAAATATGTTTTTGCTATGTACCAGTTCTCATTTTTTGAATAAAATTATGTGTACAGAGCGAAATACTACGCATATTAGGTGAGTAAAATGAAGAATTGAATTTGGGTTAGAACTTGATTCAACGCCCTTAAAATCTTGTGATACAAACCGTTGACAAAGTACTGTAAAAAGAGCCATCAGGAATCTCTCAAGAAGATGGTTTTTGAAAACGGAACGCTGATATAGTCGCCATCTTCCATTGAGTTGCTCAAGACTTTGTAGACTTTGACGAAAGATATTGACATCTGACTGAAGTAGAGCTTGACCAAACGCTTCTAAAATCGCTACTAGTTCTTCTTTGTGTTCAACAGGTTCGACACCTTCCGGTTGACCAAATGTACGAAGTATAGACGAGTTGTAAAAGTACTGCCACTGGTGAAATAAAATACTGAAAATACAGACATTTTTAAAGAAATTAATATTGAAAGATTCTATTCACTAGTTTAATATCTGTTTACCAGTTAAAAACTCTTGAAATCTTTTAAAATATCTTGAAATTTTTCTCCTTTAAAATGTTTATTCGGTAGTTACCTATGAAACAATCGCAATAAGACGAGAGTTGTATCCGGATGAGAACTCAAGTCACTATTCACTGCTGGCCAAACGTGTCCTAGACACAAACTGGTTACAGACGGAACAAATGCTTTAAAAGCGTTACTTGGGGCTGAAACGACCAGAATCAAAATTTCCAGAAGCTGATCAAGTGCAGGTCCCGATGAGATATTTTCCCTAAAAGAAATAAATACAAATATAAATTGAAAATCATTGAAATCCCTTAAAATCTTTTGGAATCCTTACATAACAATTATACAAAATCCTTAAAATTCCAAAAAAATTTTAAAATTCATAAAAGTCTGTTGGTCTGTTGGTCTGTGAGGCCTAACTGAAACAGTACAAACCTAGTATAAATCTGCAATATTTCCTGGACTGCATTTTGCGTAAATTCAGGACCAAGTTGCTGTTGAAGAACCAAAAAGGCCGTGTGTAGAAAACTAAGCAGTGTTTCGCTCGTTCTCTGATTTCTAATAAGATGCGGTAGAATTTCTAGAATTCGCTTCACTGTTTGATCCAAACTCGCGTGTACCAGTTTCTTGATCACCGTCGAAGATGATGAACAATCTTCGAGAAGTTGTTTCAGAGGAGTTACTGCAGTAAATACTGAAGATTCGGGTGGTACTGGTTGTCCTTCGACTCCTAAGGAATCTGAGAGCGCAGCTACGAGGACATCTGGAAAATGATATTATTTGGATTTGTACTTTAAATAAAATATATACTATTTTTTATTTTAATTTACGTACTCATTAAGCGTTGTCGCATGGCATTATCCCCAGGTGGTAGAATGATTCCATTGATCAATGCCCTTCGTAAGACTTTTACAGTGTCTGGTTTCAAATGGGGATAAATTTGAGCGCAGAGTAAATCAGTGAAAGGAGATTGATCCCACAAATTTGGTTTGAGTATCGCGGTGATACTCTGAAGAAGATGAGCAGCCGAGTGAATTAAATTAGCTGGTGGAGCTTCACAGGGTGAAGTATAAGTCAAAGCCCAAAGACACGATTGTGTGCAACGTTGACTTAGAGTTTCCTTTATTTTGTCTGGACGTCGACAAATCCAGTGGCACCAAGCTTGAAGGGACGCCAATAATTGCGAGTGTCTGAAAAGATTTAGAATGTAAACATAGATTTAAATCAGTATTCTTTTCTCTAAAAAATTTAAGAACAGAAACTTACACTTCAACGAGGTCAATTACGATTTCAGCGGGTTGAAGTGCAGCTCTAAATAGTTGATTGTCTCTCGCAAAATCACAAACATCTAGAGTTTGCAGCACCAGTTCTTCAGTCAGTGCGTGATCTAAATTAGGTTGATCACCTGTAGAAAAAAATTAAAAACCCTTAGAACTTGTGATTAAAAAAAGGTGAATATGTGAAAATCTGTGATAATTGTATATTACGTGCGTACAATAAAATTAATTGAAAGATATTTACCAATAAAAAGAGTGTAGAGTCTAGCTAAAGCTTGTGTGGTAGAAGCCAAATCACGTAAATGTGCGTGAACAGTCGAGGCTTCGTTTTCATTTAATAGAAGTACTTGTCCATTGACTACTGCGGATCCCAATTCGCCAAATACTCCTAATGCTTCTCTCCATGAACGATACTATAATTTTTCAAATTTATTTAATAACTTTAATTTTTTAATAACTCTAATTATTTAGAAATGAGAAATATTAATAAGTAATATATAATTTCTTACCAAAAGCGTAAATATTGGAATGGGAGATATGTCTGCGATTTTTGCCAAACACTCTATGTTGCACCTCAAAAAATGTTGCCACTCTGTTTCCTCCTAGAATTTATTGCATATGTAAATTGTGACAAGGATTAAAGATATTAAAGCTCCAAAGTAAAATATGTAATGTAAATTATTATAAAAGTATTTAAAATGTAACAAACAAATTATAATTTATTCTATCAACTAATTATTATTATTTTCAACCAAAAAATTCAATTTGCAAAAAATGTATTTAAATTATTCATTTTTTTCGCTCTGCATGCATATTACTACTTAAAAAGTGAATAATAAAAATAATACAAAGTGAATTTTACCCACAATCCTTAATTTCAATTTATTATTCTTACATTCTCGTCGAGATTCTCTGTATCCAGGTACTTTAAAGTTCGAGCCTCTATTTTAAAACTGATTTTTTGTAAGACACGTTCAGCGAGCGTCAGTGCAACTGATGCATATTGTGATTGAGTACTTTCTAAAAGTACTATCCATACTTCCAAACAACGCAGATATGCATTTATGGTGGAACATTGTTGAAAAGTGTGGTGGTATAAAACCTCTAATAATGTATTCACTGGAAATTTCGGGCAAGATTCTACCCTTTTCAGATGATTGGTTACAAATAGTTGTAAAAATTCAGTCGTTTTCTCCATATAGCTGGAAAAAAAATTAGAATTAAAAAATTATTTACTAATATTTATTATCAACTAAATAGATTTGCTATTGACAATAAAATAATTTTTAATACTGTTTTAATTAATATATTTTTGTATAGATTAATATTAATAAATTAAATTTTTTTACCTTTCGTCGATCGAGTCTAGTCGCTCCATGAGTTGAAATATCTCGATGGCATTTTGAAAAATTTGTAGAAGCAGTCTGTCCGTTACATTTGGTGAACATGGTCTGTAGAGCAATTCGTTTATTGTCGTCATTGCTTGAACAGCCATTTCTACCTGCTTACCATTCTGTTAAAATGAAAAAGAATATTTTTTAAATCAGATCCTTATTTTAATTCTCCGGAAAAGATTTTTCGAGCTGGAAATTACTCAAAATTATTTCAAATTCCAATGTTAATAATTCTTTATAAGATTTAAATTTATCAATTAAAAAAAGGTAAAAAGGTGGGAAACTCTCAAAACAGGCAAAATAGATGAACAAATTGAAAATATGTGAAAAAAGGTAAATGAACGACTTAGTTCAATTTCTTCATTTTAATCAATCAATATTAGAAATATATATCTTTTCGCTCTGTACACACAATTCAATTCAAAAAGTGAGTATCGATACAGAGCGAAAAAATATTTAATGCTAATATTTTCTAAGTAAAATGAAGAATTCGAATTTTAAGGATAAAAATTAAGGATAAAAAAAAATAAATAAGGATCCAACGCCCTTAAGTTAATAAATTTCTTTAATATTTACCATCGAGTCGTGATATTTGGCACATGCAAATATGGCATCCAACAAGTTAGGGGTGATGTGCTCAGACAGAATTATCCAACTAAACAAGTGCGCTAAAACTTCGAGAGTTGCTATGCAAATTTCACTATTGCCAGAAGCTAATCCTTCCACGTCTAAAACTGCACGGGCAGGTGGAATATTATGTCCTCCTGTCGGAGATGGAGGTGGTGTGATTGTGCCCGATCGATTTTGAGATTTATTCGTTTCTCTCAGTAAGGCTAAAACCCAAATTTATAAATTATATTAATTAAAATCGTCCTTAAGGATCTTAAACCCAATTTTCAGCCTTAGAATAATACAAATGCCTACCAGTAAGTGTGTCTAAAGTCGTGGATATTTGTGCTCCCAACAGTCTGAGTAGTTCCGATTTCCTATGAAGTGGAACGTCTTCTCGTGGTGTTGCTAATTCTTCAGATGCTGTTCGTAAATAAACTAAACCCAGCAGTCTTGTGTGTTTGTGGCCTAATAACTAAAGTAAAAGAGCATTCGTAAAATCATTTAGCTTTGTATATGCAAAAATAATTACAAAAAGGAGAATTTAAGGATTTTGAATCTAAATTATAATCTTAAAATTCTATCTCTTCATTTTATTCAACAAATATTATAATTAAATATATTTTCGCTCCATAGACATTATGTTTTTCATAATAGAAGTGTGGCTATAGAGCGAAAAAATTTTAATTCCATTATTTACTAAATCAAATGAAGAATTTGAATTTTAAAGTTATAGTTTGGATCCAACGGACTCTTGAAAAGAAATGAAACCTGTAGAATGTTGGAGAAAAAATCTGGATAGAAGTGAGGCCAGTCGTATCTGGCGATATCCACGACTAGTTTTACTACTTTGTTTCTAACGAAAGGAGCAACGCCACGTTCTAAAGAAAGTGTGTATAATGTTGATCTCAGTAAAGCTCTGTCTTCCCAAGACAAAAAAAGCCATCGTCTTCCTATTGTTGTCTGTAAAAGTATTTAAATAATTACATTAGACAAGGAAATAATGACATAATTAGACATTAATAACAAAACTATTCATTATTATAATAATTTATTTTAAGTGATTTTAGGGAATTTCAAGAGATTTCACGAGATATGAAATAGTTTAAAAGAATTTGAAGGGATTTCAAAAGTATTTAGAAGAATTAAAGGATCTTCAATAAATTTCACAGCATTTCAAGTGATTTGGATTTTTTTAAACGATTTTAAAGAATTTTTTTTAATAACATTTGACTTTATCAATTAAAAAAAGGTGAAAATGTGACATCCACGAAAAGGTGAAATAGACGAAAAAAAGTTGAATAGGCGACGACCTGTGATGACTGTAATTAAATCCTTACCTCTAAGGTCGTTAAGGCGAACATGCTGACATTGTGATTATTCGTCGATGATAAGAAATGAAGACAGGGTCTCCAGGAGTTGACCTGATAAGCAAATTCATGAAGACTCTGTTCGATCGCTCGTTTTCGTTCGTTACTCGTTTCCGGCGAGAAAAATTCAGTCATTAAATGCTCCAGTCTCTGAAGTGCGATCACATCGTCCTCCTAAAGTAAATTATATAATTATATATACAATTATATTCAAAATTATATTCATAATTAAAGTACTTAGGACCTATAAGAAAAAATTGACAAATGTCAAAATCGTTAAAGGGTCCATACGATAGTAAAATTTTATTCAAAAACAAAATTTTAAGATTATTTAACAAGTATTAAAATAGGTATTTACCATGTTTTTAACTATTTTGGTTACTCTACAGTTATAAATGCACTTAAACTCTAAACT
Organism: Synergus coniferae; assembly: GCA_032164275.1. NCBI lineage: Eukaryota > Metazoa > Arthropoda > Insecta > Hymenoptera > Cynipidae > Synergus > Synergus coniferae. Next base: position 11,804,797 of record JAUEJJ010000046.1, read on the forward strand.
TAAATATATAAATACATTGGAAGAGGTTAGTTTCCAGTTTGTCAGACGTCATGTCATCATGTCTGGCCGTCTTTCCTCATCTTTCCCAATCTTTCCTTCTCTTTTTCTCTGTTCATGAATATCCCAAAGTACTACTAAATAAAGGTTCGCTGCACTTGCAGTGCTGTCATAGTTGACTGCCTGCGCGCGCAGCGCACGTTCACTACACGCTGGAGAAATGTTGCCATTGGACGTAATCTGACGCGCGATTCAAAATCGAATTAAATTCATTCGATTTTGAATTGCGCGCCAAATTTTGACCAATGGCAATATTTCTTCAGCGGGAAGTCAGCCATGTAGGTACCTAATTCCTGTACACTCGAACTCTCCAAATCGCAGGAAGTGAAAAATTTGAGCCTCACAAATGTCAGAGGAATCTCGTTTCCCAAATTTCAGAAACCTAACCTACACTTTGCCTACACTGAAGTACTTACGCACATGCGCATTGCGTATTACGTTTTAGAATTTTAAATTGCGCGCCAATAGCAACCAATCAGATGCCGAGAGCGCAACGCATGCGTAGTTGAATAAGAAGCAAATTGAGAGGTCTACTCTTGACATTATGAGGTAAATGTCCTGACAATTCTACAGCAATTTTTATGTTTTCAAAAATGCTTCAACAGCCTTAAGTAAAATAAATTTTATGAAAAATAGAATTTAAAGTATTTTTATACACTCTTTTCAAGTGAGTAGACACCCTGCAGATGAAGGCAAAGTTACCCTGTAAAAAGGATAGCATTGAAGTGGATTATACGGCATTGAAAAAATTGTACACTTTAATGCCTATAAATCCAAACAAGTTTCGTTTTTCTCCGGAATTAAATTCAAAGGCATTCAAATACATTGATTGTATTCGATATATCTGGTCGGAAAAAGCATTAAATGGCATTTGACTTATTTGGTAATTCATCTGGTAGTACGCTATACGACTAGGTTGGATCATGAGTACGACTAGATATTTGCTGCGCCAACAGAGCCATCTTCAGTTGGACTCCAGAAAAAATTCTCCCCTCTCAACCCGCAACCCTGCCCGCGAAAATTTAAAAGAGTTCTTCGAATTGTTTTCCTTTTACAATATTATTCAATTACTCATATTAAATTTATGAAGATTTATCAATAAAAGATGGAAAAATAAATCTTCATAAGTTTAATATGAATAATTGAATAATATAGTAAAAGAAGGAAAACATTTCGAAGAACTGT
>JAUEJJ010000046.1:11806138-11817280 GCA_032164275.1 Synergus coniferae
GCGGCAATCAGGAGAAACAAGAGGGCTTCAGTAATGATGGTACCCCCACTCCCGGGAGTTTCGGGACCTGTATATACCGTATACGACCGTGCTAGTGGATCATGATAGATTTTCGGCGTCCCCATTCCTGGCCCATGCCGCATCTAGGTACCAATTGGTACCAATATCTTTGGTAGTGAAAAACGCATTCGATTATACGCTCTGGTACGCTCAGGTACATCTTTGGGTACGCTCTACAATATCTTGGGCTCTACCAGAGATTACCAAAGAATTGAAAGAATGTCTTTGGCTCTACTCTGTAAAAGCAGAGATAAAAGAGCAAATTTATTTGCACCGTCTCTGGATTACGGAGCATTTGTCAAGATTGTAGTACGCATGCTCTTTATTTTAATTGCCATTGATTACCATGAATGAAATCTTGGATTTCAGTGTTTTTTTCGAAAGTAGTTGAAAAGAATTCTGAAAATTCATGATCTTAATGAAAAATTAACTAAAGGAATCAGTAATTAATAAACATTAATTAATTAAATAATGAACATTATTTTAATGAGCAATTTCTTTTATAAATACCGATTTTACAAATATTTTAGTTGAAGGCTGTATAATTATATTGACGGAATCAATTTTAAATCACATAAATGAGAAGAAAACTTTTTTAACTGTGTTAACTGTTTTGTTAAAATTTTTTCGTATCTGTCGAAAAAGGACGATTAACGCAAAAAATTCAAATACCTATAACATGGTGCTTTCCTACAGGAGAATGGCTGCCATTAGTCAAAATTTGTCGCACGATTTAAAATCGAATTAATTTAATTTGATTTTGAATTGAGCGCCAGATTGCAGCCAATGGCAGAATTTCTCCAGCAGGCAGTCAACTTTATCAGCACCATCAGCACTGATATCGATACCTTGCATTTCATAAATTAAAATTATTAATAAATAAGTAAATAAGACATGGAAAATTATCAAAAAAGATTAATTGACAATTAAAAATAATTATTAACAAAATTTCAAGGGGTTTAAAGGATTTTAAATAATTTTAAAAAATTTTAAGTAATTTCGAAGATTTCAAAAGAATCGAGAAGTGTTTCAGAATTTTTTTGAAAACGTAAATACAGTATTGTAATAAAAAATAAAAGTACGATTTCTAAAATGAATGTATATTTAAATTAAGTCTAGAATTTCAAAGCTCTCTTAATTTTGCCAAAGTCTCAGGGCTTTATCCTTTCCTCCAGAAGCGACTCGATCGCCACTTGGTGCCCAATCAACAGCGTAAACTTCATCCCCGTGTCCTGGCAAATCGTGAAGCAGTTTTCTCGTTTTTATATTCCAAACTGTAAAAGAATGTAGTTTTATTACTTGCTCTTACAAAAAAAATGTGGTACTATGGATTTTAATTGGGACTATTTTAAGTATGAATATTTTGATCATTTGTGAAAAGATGAAAATATGCATAATTTAATTCTATATACACGAAATTAATAAAAATACCTTTCAAAGTGGAGTCAGCACTTCCACTAACTAAGAGTCGAGAATCTGCACTCCAGGCAATCGAATGAACTCTTTGTACATGTCCTCTTAGAACTGTGATGAATTTGCCAGTATTTCCATCCCAGAGTTTAATGGATTTATCAAAAGATGCGGATGCAATTAATCTTCCGTTAGGTGAAAACTTGACATCGTTAATTAGCTGCTGATGTCCGGACATTCTCTCTGTAAAGATTTTTGATATTACAATGTGCAATTGAAGATAGACTTCTTTTTTCTACTTTTAGTAAAAATTTGTATTCTCCGTTTTTTTGGCAGATTTAAAACATACCAACAGGTTTTTTACTGGTTTCGGGTTTCCAGAGGATTAAGGTAAAGTCGTCTGATCCCGAAACAAGTTTTTCTTCGCCAACAGCATCATAACGTCTCTTTGCACGTTCTTTTGGACTCTCCTGCTCGTTTTTCTTGTTTGTAATTTCAAAAACTGCTGTCCTGAGTGCGTAATCGACATTTAAGGCCAAGGTATTCACCCAATGCGCGTGACCTTCGAGAGTTCTGCAAAGCTTTCCCTAAAATTGTAATACAAAACATGATAACTTGAAGACACTTCAAAATATGTACAAAGTAGAATCAGGTAGAATATTATGCGAAAATCTAGCTTCATCCTATGTGACTTACTTCGAAACATTTTGAGTTCATAGAAACAGTTTCGATATAATCGCAATATCTTTTTTATGACAAACGAGCAGGATAAGATATCAAACTTACATCATCAGCTTTCCAAACTTTGATAGTTCTGTCTTGAGATGAGGAATAGATAAGGCCTCTTCCACCCCATTTGACACAAGTGACACTCATGGTGTGTCCAGTTATATGCCGAACAGTTTGTCCTAATACAGTGTCCCATATCCTCAAAGTTGTATCTTTTGAGCAACTGACGAGAAAACGGCACGTATCGTTGCTATGGAAAGGCTCCCAGCTTAAATAATTGACCCACTTTTTATGGGCAACCATTGGTTTACCTAAAAGCAGTTGAAGATTTTACTGTAGTTTGTTATTTAAAGGTATTAAATCCAAGTTCTAAACTCGAAATTCCATGTCTTCATATTACTCAATAAATATTATTATTAGATATATTTTCCCTATTTAGGCATAATTTTTTTTTTAAATAGAAATTGAATCCAACATCTTTCAATAATTTTAATATTTGATTCGAATTAAATTAGTCTTAAGCGTTAGAGTGGAACTATCACTAACCAATTTGCTCTCCATCTTCAGCGTTCCAGACTAGAATTTTTCCATTTTCGCTCGCTGAAGCTACCTTCTTTCCACAAGGTGACCACGCCACGCATAAAACATTATCTCCATGTCCTAGACAGGTTTTGTATGGTGTTTGAGTGAAAATATCCCAGAGCCTTAAAGTTTTGTCGCCTGCACCACTGGCTAGAAGTTGACCATTGGGGCAAAATTGAACAGCTAAAACTGCTTCTGTATGACCTGAATAAAATTTAGAGATACAAATAAATAGTAAACTAATACGTTTAATAGATGAGAAAAAATTTTAATAAACTTAAATCAACAAAACAGAAAATATTAAAATTTTGAATCCATATTCTATCATCTAAATTCGAACATTTCATTTTATTTAACAAATATGATAAATGTCGATATTTTTTCGCTCAGCAGCCACCCTTCTGTTTTGAAAAACATTATGTCTACAGAGCAAAAATATACCTAATAATAATATTTGTTAAGTAAAATGAAGAAATGGAATTTTGAAGATAAAACTTGGATCCCAGACCCTTAAGCGAAAAGCCATCTTAAAAAGATTTATGAAATAAATAAATAAAATACCTTCGAGTTCTCCAGTACACCTGGTGACTGAACGAACTTTGAAAATTGCTTGAGGTTGATAAATAATATCTATCACATCTTCACTAGGATTGAATTCTTTATTTAACGAGAGATAAGGCTTCAAGGAATTTTCAACTTCTACATCATTAACGTAGAAAGCTAAGGGCATGGAATCTTCCTCTTTTAATAAGGCATTACAAATTAAATTTAATTGTTCCACTGTGACGTTGACCGGTAAATCCAAAAGGCCTCCTGGCAAAGGAACTCCATCTTCGGATTGTAAACGCGCAAGCACTGTTTGAATTTCTTGCGGAGTTTCGTTATCAACTTCCATGATTGACATGATTTTTAAGATATTATAATAGTATAATGAAGAAAATATAATATTTATACTTTTAATAAATGTTTGATTCAAGATTCAATTACTCGCCTAGCCTAAAAACGCAATCCTATAACAAAAGATCTATAACTTTATGCGGAAGAAACCGCAAAAATATCACAAAGTGGTATTCAAACTTTACCTCAATTTTTCGCTTTTGATTACACGTAACCAAGTATCAATGCAAAAAGTATTTAACATATTTATTTATTATAAAAACTCCAAAATGTCAAAATTCTACAGAAACACGTGTTTGTTTGCGTCGTTCGCAGCAGTTCGCAGTCTGGTTCACACTTCGCGTTCGCGAGCTTCCCCCTCCATTGGTCCTTAAACGAAATGGAACCGGAAGTTGTCGCAGAAGCGCCAACATTTGAATTATGAATATTTTGCAACAGCGTTTGATTTTTAGAAAAGTAATTTTATTTACGTAAAACGTCTATATATTTTTTATATAATTATAACTTATTATAATTATATATATTTATAAATATAATTATAATTTTAACTTAATAATATAAGATTACTTATAATTTTATACTATAATTAATTGACCTTATGGCCTTTTCAGGGATTGTTTTTACTCTTTAGAAATGTTTTTCGACCAATAAAAAAATATGTTTCGCTTAGCTTTTGGTACCCTAAATCGAGGATTACTCAATATATTTTTCTTTATCATTAGATAATAGTTACAAGAATTTTTGAATAAACAAAACTTACTCACATAAAAATATAATTTATTGCGAATAGGCAAGAAATGCAAGATTAAATCACTTATAAGTGTGCCTTAGTAAATCATTTTAGAAAAAGGAACAATTATTTTGCTTAGTAATTAGATTACATGTAGCATACAGAGACATATATTAGCATTAAGTATCACTTTGGAAACACAATGAACTTATTTTCTATAATCTCTCAGAAGTTCATTACCAACTTCATTTTCTGAAACAAAAATTTGCTTTAATAATTTATATTGTTAAATATCTGAAAATAAATAGAAATTATAAATCTAATTATCGATTTCTTACCGAGTTATTAGAGAAGTCCCTTTAGTATTTTTTTGCTGAGATGTAGCATTTGCTAAGAAATTATACAGATGATTAATTAAGAAATATAAAACTGAGGGTTTAATCATTCTTGAATCTGGTCACCGTTAAAATGGTGAAAACTCTTTGAAATATTTTAAATATCTTGCAATATCTTCCATCTTTTAGTCTAACTTAACATCTCTTAAAATCTTTGAAATCTTCAAAATCTTAAAATCGTACAAAACTAAATAATCAAACTTTTTAATTATATTTTTATAACTTACTTTTTGTATGTTTTTCACCTGATGGTTTTCTCTCCTTACTTCCACAAATTATATCGTTTATATACCGTGGGCCTTTCGATTCTTTCGTTTTCGTAGGTTTCGAAAGCTTTTCATTTTTCATGTTGTAAACTGCAGTTTTGTAAACAACTTCTACCGGTTTTTTCGTTCTGTATAAAAAAAATTGTTTTTTTTTTTTAAATTCAATTAAGATGAGTAGACACAATTTTCAGAATAAAAAAGTATAATTTTTACTTCGTTGATTCTGTGGTTTCGACTTTCGCAATCATTTCCCTTCCTAAATCCGGCGGTTGTTTAAAATTACGTGACTTACATCCAGTTCTCTTCAAATCTCTTTTTAACGAAGAAGCCCTAAAACTTTTTAATTTTCCGTCCTCTGTATTTTTAGCTTTATCACGTGAATCGGATATTTCTGATGAACATTTTTTACTAACTCGTTTTCCTTTATCCAAGTCTTCAATTTGTTTCTCTTTGTCAGTACCTGCATCCTTCTGAAAAAAAAAAAAAGAAAACTGCAATTAAGTCTAATTCCTTAAAATCACTTAATCATTTGAAATCTTTTCAAATCCCCTCATGTTCTTCAAAATTTTCAAAATCTTTTTAACCCGGTTTAATATTATATATTTTTACCTTACTCCGCCTGATTGGTGGAATTCTATTAGAATCGCTACCACTTTTGATCTTACTTTCAGAACTAGTTCTGCCTAAACCAGACTTGTGTTTAATCTGCCTTTGAATTTTTGTAGGTACTTCTTCTCTTTCCGCTTTTGAGGATTCCATTTTCGGCTCTGACTCTTCATAGTTTATTTTCTTAGGATTTAACTCTCCATCAGATTTGTCTTTAACTTGGAAATTCTCATAGATTGGATCATCTTTTCTGACTGAGTCAAAGAAATTGGCATAAATGGGGAAGAAAGGATTGAAGACACTAGAATCACAGATTTCTTTTTTTTCTCCAGAACTAACATCACAGAAATCTTTGGTTTCGTATGTAGAAGGCAAACTTTTAGTTTCAGGACAGGACGAGGTTTTTTCCACCTCCTTTGATTTTGTCAAATGAGGTGAAATGTTCTCCACCTCGTGCGACTTTGTCAAACTTGCAATTTTTTCCATTTCATTCGACTCAGAATCGTTCGATTTGACTAAACGGGATGGAATTTTCTCCGCTTCGCTTGATTTTTCCAAACGGGATGAGATTTTTATTTTTTCAACCTCGTTCGATTTTACCAATTGAGGTGAGATCATTTCCCCAAAGTGGTTAAAATCCACTCTGGCAATCACTGGCCTGTGACTGGCCACCGGTTTTATGAGAATTTGATTTTCTTTAACGTTGAGTTTTTCCGCTTTGTGATAATCTTTTCGAGTTATCAAATCCAAGGCGGATATTATTTTGGGGGCTTCCAGCGAAAATTCTTCCATGTTGCTGAGTTTTGAAGTATTATCTGAAAAAAATTTTAAAATTGAATAGTCAGTTTTGGTCAATCAATTTCAAAATTATACCGAAAAGGTTTTAAACGTCGACATTTAAAAAATCTCAAATACCTCTCACTCCACTTCTCAAATTGCAAAATCCATTAGCACCGAAATTAACAGTAGTCGTGTGCCCTCTAAGCCTCTGATCGAAAATTTTATCCTGAATATTTATCTGATTAACTTCGCCACTAAAATCTTTCTTCAAACTCTTCAAATCGCTCTCGTTCTCCAAACTCTTGTAATCTTCTTCCCCAAAATCTCTAGGATTCGTTAAAGTCTCTCTCTCTCCAGAAACTGGTTTCTTGCTCGCACCAAAAATAAACTTTTCATACGACGTATCACCAAAATGAACAACAGGAAAATTTTTCTTCTCAGAAATTCCAAGACTATTCATATTATTATTATTATTATTATTATTATTATTATTATTATTATTATTACTATTACTGTTGCTATTTCGACGTCTCCTTCGAAATCGATTTGTCGGTGGAGGTTTTCCATCAGTTTCCACAATATTCACCTTTCCAGAATCCGCAACAAAGTGGACTTCAGTCTTACAAAACAAAACTTTCTTCGTCGGTTTAGCTGAGCAGTCTGACAAAAATAAAACTTTGCTCTCCTGAGTGTTCGAGTCTCTCGTGACGTTTAAATCATTCTCATTATTTTTTATATTTACATCTATAGACACATTTATCTGGCCTCTTGATTCCTCTTCGTCTTTTCCCAAATGAACTATTGTTTTATTCGTATTCGAAGCAAGAGGTCGACTCGTTTCTTGAGCACAGACTCGAATCGACGTTGGCTTCTGAACTTCCAGCAAAGATTCCTGATTTTTAACAGGATCCTGGCAGAAATAAGTCAGAGGTTTGGGATTTGGGACAATATTCCTTTTATTATAAATGTTGGAATTTCTACCGATGTAATTTCTTGGCGAAGATTCGGGCGAATAAGAATCTTTTCGATATTTATATTCTTCTAAATTAACTTCTGAGTTCAGATCTGAAAGTTTCACACCTCCAGAATAATTCGAATCGACATTTGGATTGAGATTCTTTTTATTCGACAACTGTAAAGAGCGTCTAACTCTGAAATCTCGTGCGAAATTTAGATTAAAAGGAGGAGAAAAATTCTCTTCTTGAATAAGACTAGCGAGATCTTCGTTCGAGTTGCTTTTCTTCTCATTCGTCGTAGACGAATCGTATTTTTTTCTGTTGATAAGATCGACTTTCTTGCCTAATTTCTCGTCAGTCTGTAAGGCAGAACTATTGACTAATTCTGAGTGGAGTTTTCGCGAAGGGGAAGAGAACGGATCCATCATTTGGCTATCTTTACTCAAACCCCAATCGTTCAGTCTTGATTTTATGCCGCTAATATCAAATTCACTTGCGTGGTGCTCGCTCTGAAATACATAATAAAAATGAATAATATTTCACAGAGAAGGATTTTAAATTTTGTTATTTAAATTTTTTTGTTAATTAAATTAATTATTAGTAGTTTAATTGCTTACGGCCAGTTTTGTGAGAGGACTGCCGTGAATCAAATCAGAGACTCTGGAGGAAGACCATTGAGAGGCTCGTACAACTTGAATAGACTTTCCTCCTACCCCTTGGCTTTGAAAAACTTCAACTTTTCGTTGAGCTCGTTGCACAATATTTCCATCGGCTGAGTTTCGTTCCCGAGAATCTATCACCTATAACAAAAAAAGAAATATTGTTATTTGTAGTATTTTGTGACCGAGAGCGAACGCGCGCGCGTATAATTTCCTCTTAAATATTATATTTTATAAATTTTTTTTCTATATTATTTAATTTATATTTTTAAAAAATTTATATTAATAACAGTTACATAATATTAATTTCAAAGACTGACCAAATTTTCATAATATAATATGAAACACATATATAGATACAGCTGATAGATATATAATGAATATAAACATTTTTTTTCTTAAAAATATTATAAGTTGTTTTAATAATAATAATAGTGAGTTTCGACAATGGATACTTACCTCGGAAATTTCCCGCGCTCATTATGTTCAGGGTTGGGAAGTGATGTGTCACTAGAGTTGGGAAAAGTCTACTTCTACCCAAAGTTAACGGTGAATTTTAAAAATTTTTATTAATTTGAGTAAGTCTCATGTGTGGATAACATTTCTACAGAAAAAAAACATTCGGTTTCGGCAACCTTAATGTCGCGATTTAATCAATATGTATTCAAAAAAGATTTGAATTCTTGTATTTTTTAAATATTACATTACTCAAAATGAATTAATCAAATTAATAAAAATTTTTAAAATTCACCGATAACTTTGGGTGGAAATAGACTTCCCAACTCTAGTGACACGTCACTTCCCAACCCTGAACATAATGAGCGCGGGAAATTTCCGAGAGGCAAGTATCGATTGTCGAAACTCACTATCGATATCTACGCGACAAATCAGGAGTAGGGAGACGGCAATTATCGATTGTCGAAATCCACTATCGATACGTACGCGACGAATCATGATTACGGAAAAGGCGTTACGATATTCGACCTTGAAACTATGAAGAATAGTTATAAATTACTTTGCCATAAGATTGGGCGGCGCCTTGATTTTTGGCCTGCCACCTTCCCGTTTCAATTCGGGCATTTTCCAGCATGCCCGTAAGACCATCCACGTGTGACCATTCATGGACATCTTCATTATAAAACGGCGATCCATCATTGTCATCTATAAGTCCAGGAGAAAGTACTAATTCCATTTTCTTATTCCAGAGAAATCAGTCTTTCGTTGAAAACTCGTTTTTGTTGACACAATGCATAATATGCACTCTGTAAAGAAAAAATAATCAGTTGTCATTGAATTTTAAGTACTAGTCTTCCGTCTATATAAGAATAATATTAATAGAATATAGATAGACTCTGAAAAAAAAGTAAATCTTCCACTATAATAATTCATTAAAAATATTTTCTGCCTTTTTTATCAGTTAATTTTCAGTCGAACCAACAGTTATTTTTAGAAGCGAAAGGAGAGAAATCTAATTCAAATAATTGATTGCTCTTTGATTTTATCAATTTCTCGTTTCTCGACCCCAATCACTCTGATTGCTATTATAATGAAATATACAGACAAAGTGGAGTTGCAAAACTTCCTTAAAGCTGATATATAAAGATATATCAGAGAAAAGTTTCAATAAGAACACGTTTTGTAACGAGTTTCTTATCGAGCAACTACGAAAGACCAGCTTTTCCGAAAAATTGTAGTGTCGAAATCAGAGATAGTAGGGTTTTAATGATGAAATCGAAATAGACTATGTGTATAAATTTCAGGCGAGTCTATATCGTAATCTCGATTTCTCTGAACCTTTCATCAGTCATCGAACAGATGGTGCCATAACTCTTAATTTTTTATTGTGATAAAATTTTGTGATAATTTTTATTTTGATATTTTTTTGTGATAATTAAAAATCCACGACAAGATTCAAAATCTATTAAAAACTCAATTTAATGTTGATTTCGAAACGGGGGACAAAGAACCTCCAGGGCACCCGAAACAGATCACAGATAAAAAATTGGAAATGTTGCTCGGTGAAAACCCGTGTCAAACGCAAGATGAACTTGCAGATGCAGAATCATTTAGAGTTGATCGTTCAACCGATTTCTAGACGCTTACATGCACTGGGACGGAAGGTGAGACATTGAGACCACCACTAGGATTTCTGTGAGTGGGTGGACCATCGATGTAACGTGGTTTGTCGAGTGCGTTGGCTGACTTCAAGGACATCTGAACCCACTGGTAAACCAGGCTCCTTACATGACACACCATTAACAAGAAATTTATATATTTCCTTTACGATACTGCGATTTTTCATCTCATCCACACTTTCTCCTAGCAGACGTTTTTATTTTCAAGATTTTTTCAAGTAATTTTCAAAAAAATTACTATCTACATATTTGGGTGATAGACTCTATTCAGTTAAATGCACACGTGTTTCAAGAATAGAAATTAAAAGAGTTAGTTAATACTCTATTTACGAGCAAATTAATTTACTTTAACTTACTTTACTTTTAACTTAACTTACTTTTACTTTAATTTACATTCCAGGGACTTAATCATATTATTTTCCCAATTTCACATTGTTATTTTTACATATTTTTCAACACAACATGTTTGAAATTTTAAGCGTCAAGAGATTTTTTAACTATGTAATTTTAAACAACTTCAAGCACTTTAAGGATTGTCACGGGATTATTATGAATTTTATAAAATTCCGTAAAATCCTTCAAATCTTCACAAAAATAAAAAAAATCGGAAAAACCGCTTGAAATTCCTTACAATTTTACAACAATCTTCGAAATTTTTATAAATTCTACGAAATATTTTAAAAATTATAAAGATCTTTTGAAATCCGTCAAAAATTTTTGAAAATCCCTTCAAATTCCTAGAAACTTCTTGAAATTCGCAAAAATTCTACGAGAACTGTTAAAATCTTTTTAAATTCTTAGAAACCTAAAATTCCTCGAAATTACAGAAAATTTAAAGTTCCTTAAAATCCCTTAAAACTTGTAGCGTGCACTTTCTCTACATGTGTTTGGCAGAAGTTTTCCTCTTCCGTCAAACTCAATAAGTTTTCAGTTTTTG
>JAUEJJ010000046.1:11848896-11861409 GCA_032164275.1 Synergus coniferae
ATTACTCGGTAATTATCCATTTCATCAAATTTTTTTATTGATCATTTTCTGTTCAGTTTTTCACAAGGAATCAGAAATTATAAATATGTACCTTGAATATCGGGACACCCTGTATAAGCCAATAAGTAGGACCATTTTTTGTAAATCCTTGCGGATGGTGTACCTAGTTTCTCTGTTAGATATTGTCTGAAAAATACAATTTTTTGCCTATTTAGAAAGGTAGTAGCTATCGGGTGACGTAGGGAAAATTATATAATAAAAAAAAATTTGTAAAAATGACAACTTTTTGAACAAAAAACAAAATTTTGAACAAAATTTAATCGAAATTTTGAGTTTAAAAAATTAATAACTTATGAACACGGCATGCAATCAAAAAAATCCTACGTCACCCGATAGCTAGTATGATAAGGAAAAAGTGTTGTGAATTTTAACAAAATTGGTTGAGTAGATTTTGAGATATCGTGTACACCAGTTTGAAAAAAGTAGTTTTGAAAAAAGAAAACATATCTCCGTCATTAAAAAATTTTTTTATTCCCTATTATTTTCCGTTATTCATAAAACTACCTTGTACATGTATAATATATAAAAATTATTTTATATATTTAATAACTACATTGGAAAAAATTTTTGTTTTTATACCTATTTTTCTGAGCGTCAGGGTGGTGTAACCTCTTAATTCCTTAAAAAATTCCTCGAAATTCTTGAAAATCATTTAAAACCCTTGAAATACTTAAAAATGTTTTGAAGTGATTTAAAGATACTTACACTCTTTTGACATCCTTTGAAATCACTTAGAATCCCTTAAATTAATTAATTAATTCTCTTAAAAATCCTTAAATTAACAATCTCTTTTTACGATGGAATAAAAATATTTTTAAATACTTAAACATACTTTTAACTCAAAAATATTTTTTCAGAGCGCGTTTACAAGAAACGCAGACGCGTATCAGAAAACCAGGAGATTGAGGATCGCCTCGAGTCTCTTATTTTGCGAGTGGGTGAAAAATCAACTTCATCTCTCGAAAGCAACTTGGAAGGATTGGCTTCAGTTTTGGAAGCCGACTTGGGTGTATTTCGCAGCAAAATATTGCGAATCTTGACCGATTGTGCGATTAAGATGCCAGAAAAATGCACAATTTACACAACTCTTGTTGGACTCCTGAATGCAAAGAATTTCAATTTTGGTGGAGAGTTTGTTGATTACATGGTTAAAAATTTCAAGGACGCTTTGAAGGCTGGAAAATGGGACGTCGCAAGATATTCACTCAGGTTTTTAGCGGATTTGGTCAACTGTCACGTACTTTCTTGTGGATCTTTAATGCAATTATTTGACAGTATGCTTGACGCTGCAAATGAAGACAGCGTGCCTCAAGTCAGACGTGATTGGTACTTCTAGAAATTTTAAATTAATATTTTAAGGAGAATACTCTCCTATTTTTCGTTCTAAGAATTTTAAAACTCTAGGTACGTTTTTGCGGTTCTGTCAACACTTCCGTGGGTAGGAAGAGAACTCTACGAAAAAAAGGAACAAGAATTGGACCATTTGATGGTGACAATCGAGATTTTTCTGAACAAACGTAGCAAGAAACACCAGCCGGCTCTCAGAGTTTGGTCAAGTGATACGCCTCATCCACAGGAAGAGTATTTGGATTGCTTGTGGGCGCAAGTGAGAAAACTGAGGCAGGATAACTGGGCTGAGAAGCACATTCCGAGGCCTTATCTAGCATTTGATTCGATTTTATGTGAAGCCTTGCAACACAATTTGCCGACGTTGATTCCTCCACCTCATCATGAATCATACGTGTATCCCCTGCCATACGTTGTCTTTCGGATGTTCGACTACACAGATTGTCCAGCTGAAGGACCACTTTTACCTGGCAGTCACGCGATAGAAAGATTTCTGATTGAGGAACATTTGAGACAAATCATTGACAATTACTTCTTCGAGAGAAAAGACTGGTAGGTTTTTAGTTTCTTAGTTCATCGAGTACAATTTCAAATTAGAATCATATACTTTTGTATTTTTTTCTTTTTTTGTACTTAAATATTATTAATTGGCCATGTAATTTTATATAATATGAATTTATTTTTTTTAGCGCTGCGCACTTGTTGAACTTTCCGTACAAGTTGAAAATTCCTCTAGATTATTGCATAGTTGAAGTGATGTTTGGAGAACTGTTTAGACTGCCAACACCGAAGAACCTTGAAATTGCTTATGGTTCTATTTTAATAGAACTTTGCAAACTTCAGCCATCGACTATGCCACAGGTATTGGCTCAAGCAACTGAAATTTTATTCCGGCGTATTGACAGCATGGCTGCTACAGCTTTCGATCGGTTTGTCTGGTGGTTTGCTTATCACTTGAGCAATTTCCAGTTTCGTTGGTCGTGGGAAGACTGGGATTCATGCCTGCAACGAGATGCGGAACATCCTCGTCCAAAATTCATTCGAGAAGTGCTTTTAAAGGCTTTGCGGTACTTAAAACCAATACTATAATATCTCTAATAAAATATTGTCTTTTTTTATTATTATGTAACTTTTAGACATTTATCTTATTAAAAGTATTTTCAATTTTTCAGGCTATCGTACTACCAAAGAATTCGAGACATGATGCCAGAATCCTACGCCGAACTGATACCGGAACCACCAGAGCCGATTTATAAATACACGGTGGAAGGTGCAAGTACGTTAAAAAAAATTCAATTAAATTTTTTCATCCTATCATACAAAAAAGTTTACGATTGTATCAAATTTGCTTTTATAAACTCGTTTATTGTAAAATATTGTTTGGAACACTGGTATTAATTCTCTATTTTTTACAGGCTCCCTTCCTGGAACAGCGGCAGCTCACGAGCTCGTGGTTGCCATTAGAAGGAAGTGCACACCAGAGGAAGTTCTGACTGTGCTGAATACTTTGCCTGGAACTGGAGACGAAGAAACATTTAGTCCTCTAAAGATTGACGTCTTCGTTCAAACTTTGTTAAATCTCGGATCGAAAAGCTTCAGTCACAGTTTTGCTGCAATCGGAAAATTCCATTATGTTTTCAAGGTGAGATATCTTCAGAATCTTTAATTAATTTTATTTTATATAAGATATTTTACACGTAGCTTATATATAATTTTACTTACAGGTTCTTGCCGAAACTGAAGAAGCTCAAATCTGCATCCTACGAAACATGTATGCGCTTTGGAAGAACCATTATCAAATGATGGTCGTTTTAACTGACAAACTTCTGAAAACCGGCATCATCGAATGTAGTGCGATTGCTAACTGGATATTCTCCAAGGAGATGGCCGGAGAATTCACAAAGTTAGTATACTGGTGATTCTTTATCTTTTTTGGCTAATAATAATTCCTACAGTTAGGAAATAAACATAAATTTTCTTCTCAGGCTCTATATTTGGGAGATTCTTCACCTGACGATATTAAAGAAAAACAAGCACGTCATCAAATTGAGCAAAGAACTCGTTGAGGCTCGAGAAAAATTGCGAAGGGCAGAAAGTCGGTCTGGATCTTCCTCAGAAGACGAAGACAACAACAAGGACAAAAGTGCTGAACGACCATCAGAAGATGTTGTGGAACGCATGGAAGAAAAACTCGAAGCTGCCCAAGCAGATCAGAAGAATTTGTTTCTTATCATCTTTCAGCGTTTTATTATGATCCTTTCGGAACATTTGGTTCGCTGCGATACTGATGGCGTTGATTATAACACGCATTGGTATCGGTGGACAATTGGTCGTCTTCAACAAGTGTTTTTACTGGTAAGTTGTCTTTTTAAAAAATGGCTAAATAGTTTTATATAATTGCTAAAATCGCAATAAATAATCATGTTTTTAAATTTTATTTTCAGCATCATGAGCAAGTTCAAAAGTATTCATCAACTTTGGAAACTCTGCTCTTCACCTCAGATCTAGATCCTCATATTCTCGACGTTTTCCATCAATTCGTCTCACTTCGAGCGTAAAAACATTTGCCACACGTTCTGTCTACAAAGTTGACCAACCAAAATGCTTTCGCAAAATTAAACTTACATTTCGTTACGTGATAATTTTGTTATACTTTACTATTTTATCTGGACCACCACGTGCTATCTGCAATCTTCGAAACGAACGTTTCGTATTTTGCACATATCGATACGATCCAGTATTACGACAATATTACAGTTATTTTAAATAGATAATTTCAGAAGTTATCACTTCATAAAATTGAGAAATTAAGTGCAGATTATTTATTCGTTTAGTTTGCTTGCGATTTTAAATATTTGAAGAATTTTAATGTACGAGTACGTGATGTGAGTTTCTTTATAGCTGAAAATAATTTGCACTCAGTGCAGATAGTTTAAGGGTGTTGTTTCCAATTTCTATTCCCTCAATTTGGTTTCCTCATTTTAATCAACAAATATTACAGTTAGATATTTTTTCTATTTGTAGTGGTACTAATTTTTAAAATAGAATTATGTGTATAGAGCGAAAAAATATCTGATTCTTATATTTACTGAATAAAATGTAGAAATTGCATTTTGAGGATAGATGTAAAGTGTTAAAACCCCTAAAATATAAACTTTAGATGCAAGTTTCCGTTTTTGTAATCATGGAATTTTCCTTAGTAAAACTTATTTTTTCTCGTGTTCAGCATTGCCTTTCAAATGTTATCAAATTACAAGTTCGTAGCTTTAGATTTTAGGTATCATTTAATACCTACAAAAAACACGAGTCATTTACATTAGGGATAGAATTTTCAGTCATTTGAATACTAAGATCTGAAGTGTATAATAAAATAATCAATTAAACATTTTTCGACACTTTCATCTGTACATATTTATTCTTATCTGCATATGTATATATGTTTCTTTGTGAATACATTTTTCTTAAGGACACGTGGTATTACCATATGAGCAAATTTAATTTCCTGTTTTTTTTTTTGCAATTTTTACTTTTACAAAAAAATAATAGCGTACAGTCGTAAAGAACGCGAATACGGAAGGTTGTACACCATTATTTTTTATTTACAGTAAAAACTAAAAAAAACGGGTTATTTAAATATGGTATTTACTACATTTCCTTAAACTCAAATAAAACTTGTAATTTTAATGTTTTATGTATAGGATTAATAATTGTACATTAATAGTAATTAATAGTCAATTTCTCGAAGTGCTAGTTCTGGTGGTGTTGTAAAATCGCACGACTTTTTGAATGGTTGATTAAAATTTGTCACTGAAGAACGAACTTTTAATTGGCCATCATCCACTTGTTGCTTATAAAATGAATGGGTGACTCCTCCGTATAAAGGATATGTCAATTGTTTCTGCATATAAGAAAGAAAATAATAATAAACATTTTTTAAAGTTATGTGAATATAATCAATTAAATAATTTTTTCAGTTAATTAATTTAAAGGCATTGAAACTAAGTCCTAATCTCAAAATTCAATTTCCACGTTTTACTCAACAATTATGTGAAATTTCTATCTCTTCGCTCTATACGTATACCTGTTTTAAAAATATAAATGTGTGTATAGAGCGAAAAAATGTTTTATTTCAATCAGTTTTACTTAAAACGAGGAATTCGAAATCTTATCTCGAAATGATTTTGAGACTTGATTTTAAACGATAAGTACTAAAATTATACAACTCTCAAAATATTAAAAAAATATGCTTACATTGACATCATAATCGGAATGTTCTATAAAAGGCTTGAAATCAGGGTCGCAAAAATTGTCAATATATTCCGTATAACAAGAATCGACAATTGGTGTGTCGTCAAGATCTTCTTCGACAATTTCTTTAGCAGCTCGTAGTTGAAAATACTTTTTCATTAACATTCTTCGTTTACCTAAACAATATTTATTCCAAATAAAGTCATATTAAAAATAATGTCGCTCTATAGGCATATTTCTATTTTTAAAAAGAAAAACGATATAGAGCGAAAAAATATCTCATTATAATATTTGTTAAGTAAAATAAAGGATACAAATCCTTAAAATTCTAAAAAGTGAAGCTTACCAATTTTCTGCACTTGAAAATTTTCGAGTGGTTTAAAGGACTCTTTAGTTACACTTTGCCAATTTTTTGTGCTATAATCATTCAAATTTAAAGGATTCGCTCGTTGTAATTCACAATTTCCCTTAGCTATCTTACTTGAAGATTCAGAATTTTGATCATTTTCCATTAGTGATTTTCTAGTCTCTGAAACTGACAAACAGAAGCGTTTTTTATTGCATTATTTTTTATTTTTAAGCATTGAGTGAGGAGTCTTGAATAAACTGATTTAACCAATTTATTTGAATTCTTATTACAAAAAGTCAAAGATGTAAAAGAACTATGGCACGATAGTTTTCAAATTGTAAAATATGCGCGGTAGATGAAAGATGAAAGACTTGCGCGAATGGACTTACATATAAATTGTAAATTACGAAAAGCTGTACGGATAGTAGACTGCAGATACTAAATAGGAGCAATATAATGATATAATAGATTGATTGATACAACTGTCAGTTCACAACTGTTATCCCCATGGAAACCAAACAGAAATGACTTACAATTACTTGCTTAACTATTAGTTTGAACGCAAGATATATAAGATATTCTTAATATCCTTTACTTGACTTGAACTACGTCAGATGCATTTGGTAAATTTTAATCTTTCTACTTGCATTCTGCTTCATTGCCAATTTAATAATATTTCAAGTTATATTTAAATTAAACTCTACACATGGAATCAAATTTTTTTCATTAACTTATTACAAAACCTTTCTAGGCTAGTAAATTCACAAATTAAAGAAAAACATCAAGAAAGAACGAAGCAATCAAATTACCAAATGCACTTGTAAAATACTACTCTACAATAATCCACCTTTTTTTAAGAGTCTTGGATCCAGGTTCTAATTTCAAAATTCAGTTTCCTTATTTTACTCAACAAATATTAGAAATAAATGTATTTTCACTTTGTAAATGAAATATATTTTGAACTAAATATATGGCTATAGAGGGATAAAATATTTACTTTTAATACTTTTTGCCTAAAACGAAGAGTTGGAAATCTAACCATAAAATTTAATGATCACGTTTACTTAAAAAGTATTAATACTCTATCTTTTTTCGCTCTGTAGCCACACTTATATTTTAAAAAAGAGTTCATTTACACAAGAAAAATATATTTATTTCTAATATCTATTGAGTAAAATTAGGAAATTGAATTTTGAAGCCTAGATGCGATTCCAACACCCTTAATTCGACGATTAACTGCACGAAGGTCACTTTCGAATCACGAAAAAACAAAACTTTCTCTTTTGCACTAAAGAGTGCAACGAGTTTTGCATCCACCAGTCATTTGCAAGATTAGAAAATGACCTCTGCACCGACTAAAGTGTTCGGTGCTCAAACATCTGGTTAGCAATTTTCTGAGTAAACAACGAGGAACTATATGGCAAAAGCCGAAAATGTGAATTTTAATCGTTGCAATGTATACCTACTGAAACATTTAGCACTAGGTACACTACACACAATCAAAATACGCTTTCCAAATTTTGGTATATTCGTTTTTTTTCTTTTTTTTTTCAAAAAGTGACAAGATACTTATAATATTAACCGCTGGCCGCGATAATGCGATTACGAGGGTCTGGCCACTTGAATTTTGAGTGTACACTAGATTTCAAAAGTTTAGCAATTTTAAAGGAATTTGAAAATATTCTAAAAGGTTTCAAAAATATTTCTATGGATTTCAAAAGATTTCATGAGTGAGCATACCTTAAATTATAAGAGTGATCAACCTTTCGTGCGCTATAAATAATTTTACAATAAAAAATAAATTTATAATACTTTGTCCTTTTATAAACAATGGACTTCCACCCTTTATCAAAATTCGAAATTTCAAACAAAACATTAGACAAAATAAAAATAATAAATGCGTTTCGCCTTATTGCATCCAGCTCTTCAATTATTTTATTTCACAAAAGTGATCGAATTCTCAGAACGATGATCTGAATAAGCGCGAGATACAAATTTTCCTAATTTTTTGTCCGTGTATAAAACAAACGATTTTTTATTTAGTACGTCTTGAGTTTGACCTGTAATAATAATATTTGACAAATAGCAACGAGAGGTAGTTTGTCCAAAAATTGGAATTAGCAATCATCTAATTTTCAAATGCGTAACATTAAGGGGTTACACCACACTGGCGCTCAGAAAAATAGGTATAAAAACAAAAATTGTTTTCAGTGCAGTTATTAAATATATATAATAATTGTTATATATTATACATGTACATGGTAGTCTTATGAATAACGGAAAATGATAACGAATAAAAAAAATTAAAAAATGACTGAGATATGTTTTTTTTCCGAAACTACTTTTTTCAAACTGATTTTGTTGAAGTTCACAATACTTATTCCTTAAAATACTAGCTATCGGGTGACGTTGGATTTTTTTGATTGGATGCCATGTTCATAAGTTATGAATTTTTTAAACTCAAAATTTCGATTAAAATGAGAGATTTTTTGTTCAAACAGCTGTCATTTCTACAAATTTTTTTTTCTTGATTTTCCCTACGTCACCCGATAGCTATTACCTTTCTAAATAGGCAAAAAATTGTATTTTTCAGACAATATCTAACAGAGAAACTAGGTACGCCATCCGCAAGGATTTTCAAAAAATGGTCCTACTTATTGGCTTATATATTCGCCATTTTTTAATTTTTTTAATTTGTTCTTGTTTCAAATTATACATATGTCTATATGTAAAATAACAATTATTTTATATACTTAATGACTGCGTCAAAAAAAATGCTTATTTTTATACCTATTTTCCCGAGCGCCAGGGTGGTGTTAACCCCTTAATATTTTTGAGACTCGCTTCGACCAAAGTTCTATTCGTTTAAATATCTCTTTTTCTCACATAGATATTCATATTTATAGATAAATATTTATGATTCAATCACTCACAATTACAAATATGCGTTTATAAATACGACCACTACGTAGTAAAATGTAGTTGGGAAAAATTTACTCTGTCCCTCTGATCCTACTATATAATGTTGCTCTCGAGAAAATCATTCATCTCGTTACTTTCGTCAGCTTCAAATGCGTTACTTGCTTCTGTATTTTCAAGAGTCTTGATAATATCTTCGCAATTGCTGCTTGTAGGCTCTTCTTTAATCGCGTCTTCTTTGAAATCATGACTCTGATTGGCGTTCGAATCCTGTGTCAAAGTATTTTCCTCTTTTGGCTCCTGTATTTCGCTCGTTGGTTCATTTATTGCTTTCGGTGTGATTGGAAAAACTGGCGGCTTCGGTAAAAATGTTTTTCTTTCTTTCTTTACTGGCTTCGGGTCGTCTCTCTCGTACATAAAAGTCTTTCGCTTTCGTTTTACAGGCGTGCAAACTTTTTTGTAAAGAATCTTCATTTCTTTTATTTGGCTGGTTGGTATCGTCCAGTCCATTTCTTGGGAGTCAAAGTCCGAGTTTCGCGTCGGGTCCAAGTCAGTTTTATATTCTGGGATCTCCAGACCAAGAGTTTTCATCACACTCGTCATTATATCGTCGATTTTTCCGTTGATGATCAAATCAGCTTTTTTATCCTGGCAATAGAAATATAAGATGTTAAAAAAATTTCAAAATATGAAAGATTTCAACAGATTTCAAAAATTCAAATTCAAAGATGTAAATCAGTAGAAGAGGATTTCAGTAGATATCTCAAGAATTTTAAAAGTATATAAAGAGATTGCTGCAAAAGTCTGGCTTTAATATTTTAGGCCTTCTAGTTCTATGGAAAAAAAATAAAGAGAATAAATATTTACGTGTTTC
Source organism: Synergus coniferae (assembly GCA_032164275.1). NCBI lineage: Eukaryota > Metazoa > Arthropoda > Insecta > Hymenoptera > Cynipidae > Synergus > Synergus coniferae. Next base: position 11,858,694 of record JAUEJJ010000046.1, read on the forward strand.
GTTGGTTGAAGATTGCAAATAACGAGACGACCGCCATATTTTTTAGTGTAGAGTGGTAAATTTCCACTGGGAATAATTTGCAGCGTTGATCCCAAACATATGCTCAAATCAGCAACACTGTAAAGAAAATTTAAATTGGGACTTTTTTTTTAAATGGCATATTTCTTTTCAAAAAGGAGTACATCTGCAGAGCGAAAATATACCTATTTTTAATATTTCCAAAGTAAAATAAGGAATTCAAATTTTAAAGTTGAAACTTGTATCCAGCACCCGTAAATTTAATTCGAAAAATTGAATTGTACCTGGAGTGAAGATCGGCGAGAGCAAGATCGTCGTTCGGTAAATTGTGTTCCCAATCGAGAATTGTGTCATGCATTTTTCCACGACAAGGACGACCTCCAATTTGTCCTGATCTGCAGACAGTTTCCAGACACTTTTTACCAACGCTTTTTGTTGAACAGTTGCGGATAAATTGTCTGCAATAAAAAAATGAAATATAGTTTAAAAATCGAGACTTAAAAGTTTTACTTTTATTTTTGTACTAGCATTAACACATTCGTTTCTTTTTGCTTCGTTATATACTTTTTTATACCATTAATTGCAATATTTTCCAAATATTAAATCTGAAACGTTATTTTCGTATTTTAAAAATTTTTATAAGATTTTATTTGAATTTCAACGATTTTGAGAAATCCGAACATCAAATTTCTTAGAATCCCGTAAATTTCTGATAGTTATTAATAATAATTACTTAATCTAGTTAACAAACCTTCCACATTTGTCACACTGTTCAACAAACATGTTTCCATGTAATTCAGCGATTTGATGTCTGCCAACTCCAGATTTTAAATGCAAGCCGTCGATATTCTGGCTTACTATGTACTTAATTTTATCTGCAAAGAAAAGAATCCAAATTTAGATTTATCAATATTTCTTTACTTGAATAATATAATATTATATAAAAAGGGCATTTACACTTACTGCTGTCGATTAATTTTTTTATTGCCATATGACTTTTTGTTGGAATTGCATCGTCAAATGCAACACTCATCGAGGGTTTCTCGCCCTTTTTTTCCAAAGTCCAAACTCCATTTGGACCCCTGAACCAAATTTAAAAAAATATATTAATTGGATCTAAGTTCTAACATCAACATTTAATTGCTTAATTTTATTCAACAAATATTATAATTAAATACCTTTTCGCTCTGTAGATGTACTCTTTTTGAAATATAAGTAGGCATAGAGAGCGAGAAAATATATAATTTTAATACTTTTTGCATAAAACAAAGAGTTCGAAATCTAACATCAAAATTCAAGCGTTTCATTTTACGCAAAAAATATTCAAATTAGACAATTTTTTTTGCTCTGTATACATAATTCTATTCAAAAAGTGAGTATCGGTACAGAATGAAAAAAAATACTAATTATCACATTTGTTAAGTAAAATGAATAAGTTTGAGACTTTCACTTTCGTTCTATTCAATTTTCCTCTCTTTCTCTTCATGAAAAACCTCGAATTGCCCTAATTTTTACAAATATTTACAAGATTTTATAAACAAGAATAATAAAGTTAAATTAAAATCCAAAATGATAATCTAGAGAAAAAAAAAACGAAAGAAAAACAAGCCTAAACTTCGAAAATCGCTAAAAAAGAAAAGTTCCGAAAATTTTTTTTGCACCTAAAATCAGGGATTCCAGCAGCTGTGCTAACACCAGCTCCTGTATGAATGACAACATGCCGAGCAGCTTTAATCCAATCGGCAAGAAGATCGCACTTGAGTCGAAGTGTTTCCTGTGTGTCGTATTTCTGCAAAAACGAAGAATTCCGATTAATGACATTCAAAAACAAAGCCTGCCAATTTTTCTCCTTAATTTAAGATTTGTATCTGAAAAGGTCAATTGTACGATTTGTACCTCCTCTAAGCCTAATACGCCTTTGTCCTCGTAGGGCGACAAGCCATCCGCGTAAGTACATGACATTTCACTCAAGTTTTACCCGAGTTTTCCCCAGGGCGCGATATCAGCACTATTATTTGAATTCACTTTATGCCAGATATGTTACTTTTATTATTTTTCAAATTATGATATCGAATTAACAACCGCAAGCGACAGGAAGTCCTCCCCTCTTGGCCAAAACAATAGGCAAGAACTTGCCGAAAGCCGGGAGTTCGAATCACGAGCGCATAAACAATCAAAAGATAAACACTTGTAGTTTGTTTTTTATTAATTTCTTTCCTTCCGAGGGAGATTAACGAGCCAACAGCGGCTTTAGCGTTGTTAGCCTCTACGCACGCGTTTCGGAGCGGCTTCGTTACTGCTGCGGGAGTGCGGGCTGCCAGTTTGGAGCTCGTAAATGCTCGTAAAATTGACAATTACGACCAGAATCACCTGACGGGAATCAATGTAACCAAGACGAGGGTTAACTGACCCTGTAATCATTGCAAAGCAAAGTATAATTTATACCATTTAGTTGCTCCTGCAATTAATTAAGTACTTCTGCAAAAGTTTAGTGAGGTTATGTTTATTCATACAAATTTCGATTCAGTTTTTGTGAGATTTATATAATTACTCTTTTATTTACGGCGTCAGACGGCGTATTGTGTCATTTGAGGTTAGGTAGGATTACTCATTGTTTATATATACCACTGATATATATAATACACTGGATACAGGATTCAATGGAAAACGCGTGTGCCGACTTGAAGGTTCCGAAGCC